>JBANCW010000255.1:2304-16786 GCA_037040085.1 Colocasiomyia kotana | reverse complement strand
GTTGTTCTTATTGTTAAATTTCTGTCTGAAGGTTCCCTCGCAGCAGTCAATGTTTTCACGTCACTGTCTCCGCTGCCCGAGCCGTCCTCTCGGTGGTACAATGGGTGTTGTAGTTTTTATTTTATTTGATCACTGCCTGAACTTAGCCTTTTTGCTTTGGCTTTAAGTTGTTTATGGTTTTTGTTTTTTTGGTATTTGTCTTTACGAAGACCTAATACCGTTTCGATACACTCTTGTTCATCACACCGCGCGTTAGCCACAGTCGTTGTATAACGTTCGAGTTCGAGTTCGAAACCACTAGTTGGGCGCCAATTAATAACACGATTGTTTATATTTATCAGAAGCGGTGCTCGCTGATTAAAATATATTTATTAATCGTTATAAGTTTACTACTTGAATTAATTTACACGATTATTTATTTTAACAGGAGCGATGCTCGCTGATTAGTAATATATTTATTTAATCGTTATATTAATTGTAGGAGCGTAGCTCTCTACTTGAGTACACGAATTGAACTAAAAAACTATTTAAAATCCCATGACTGCGAAACTTAGGGTTTTGCAATCATTTCATAGCGGCTACGCAGCAATGTCATATTTGCCAGCTATGCAATTTAATAAGACCCATTGACTTACAACTTGCACGTCAGGCCAAAAGCTTACTCGGCATTTTGGAAGTGGGTCATATTTGTGGTCGTCAGACTACCGGTCGTTGACTTACGTTAACTTATATATCTTTCTATATTTATTTTTATTCAAATTAATTGCTTTATTATATTATTAACATTTTATAATGACACGACTTCAGCTTCGCTCAAACTCGAATTAGCTTCCGATTAGAATGTACAATGTGTCAAATAAAAATAAGCAATCGGCAGGAAAAAAGGATAATTTTAATTCTTCTAAAGCATATAATTTCATGCGTGACAATTTTGAATAGAATAGAGACTACAAATAAAGTTTAGATTTGGAAATTTATTTTAGCACCATATAGGAAACCTGTTAAGAATACCTTGAAGGTACTTGTGGTCATCTGGCTTAGATTGGAAAAATAAGAGGTTAATCATTAAAAGGACCAAAAAAAATAGTGGGCCAAGATGACTACCTTGACAAACACCGAATGTGGCATGAGCAGGGTTTAGATGATGGGTGGAAAAAAATATATAAGTTTTTAAGTTTTAGAGTGGGAGTTTATTTTACATTGGGAGCGTGCATAATATAAATCATCTGGTACAGAGACAAATAAGAAATCAAGAACTATGATTTTAAAGAGGATATATTCTTTTTCAATTGGTACTCAAATTTGGAAATGGCAATATTAAATTCGAATGCTGAAGATTTCGGAAAGCATAGTATTTGACGTCAACCTCAATATCAGATGCCATAAGGTGAGACACGTGGGGTACGGCAGTTAGAGATACTGTGACCGAACGAACAGTTGGTTCGCCATAGTTGAATAGGTGGGAGCTGGAGCGTCTGGCACAGCAGCCTGGTAGACTTCCTTGGTGGAAACATCTGGTATAGGTGCAATTAATGCTGGCGAAGCTGATACGACGGTAGAACCAAACGAAGAGCTTTCATCAGGAATTAAAATTTTGTAAATGATAGAATTAGACGCTATGTTGTCTTTTTCGGTGATACACTCAAGAGTTTCAATTTTTTGAAAAACTGATGCACATCTTAAATCTGTTTCTGTTTCATAACGACCTCACTTCTCCTTCAATCGATGCGCATTACACACATGAGAATAAGATCGTTGACACGACTTGAAATACAGGTCCATTTAAAGCGAACTAAGTTGTTGCAAAGCCAACAACACTTATATGAATCGTACATTGTACTTTGACTGACAACTTTTAACATAGCAACGATGCATTTTATTTTAATATAAATTGATCTGATATATCAAGAAAAGACAATTCAAGAAAGTCTACATTTGTATTGTTGTTGTATTGTTGTTGTAAAAGAAACCCAACAAAATGTTATGGAAATTGCACAGACAATTGCAAAATACAAAAAAAATTTTGTTAAAATTTAAGTTGATAGAGCTGCCATATGTCACAAATACGAACTAATTCTTCGTTTTTCAGTTACAAGCTGTTCTATTTACTTATGGGCTGAAAAATGTTTTATGTGCTACAGTCAGTTGGCCAGGGGAGGCATAGTTTATTTTATTAAAGGGTTTCGTTAAAACTTTATATAATTGCTTATTATTGTGGTTTACTAGCCGTGAATCCCAGTATGTGTGTTTAACATTATAGCCACGTCAATTGTTGTTCCGAGATAGAGAGTGGTACATAATTTCAAAGCTGACATTAGTTTTTTTTCATTTTCCATTAGTACGTATATCAAAAGATTATGATTCTTTATTTATTGCTGAAATTAATTATTTTTTGGTTTAATGAAATTAATATATGTTATATGAAATTAATATAATGTAAAAATACTGTTGTGTTTATATGTGTATATGTATAAATGGATGCGTTTCAGTAAGATTAGCCAATATATACTATATTTCCTAGTCAATTGCAAAGTACATGTAATCAAGTTGGTTATTGATGCAATTGCAGTGTAACTGGCGGTGAGCTCTTTGAGGATATTGTTGCTCGTGAATTTTATTCAGAAGCTGACGCATCACATTGTATACAACAAATATTAGAATCAGTTAATCACTGCCACCAAAACGGAGTGGTCCATCGAGATTTAAAACCTGAGAACTTACTTTTAGCTAGTAAAGCAAAAGGTGCAGCTGTTAAACTGGCTGACTTTGGTCTTGCTATTGAAGTGCAGGGTGATCATCAAGCATGGTTCGGGTTTGCTGGAACTCCCGGTTACTTGTCGCCAGAAGTTTTGAAAAAAGAACCTTATGGCAAATCAGTTGATATATGGGCATGCGGTAAGTAATTAGCATATATGTGTTACACGTTTAAATAATATTTCAACACTTTTATTTACAGGTGTAATACTTTATATACTGTTGGTCGGTTATCCACCCTTTTGGGATGAAGACCAGCATCGTTTGTACTCACAGATTAAAGCAGGAGCTTATGATGTAAGAATATGTACCAATATTAATTTAACTTTTAGCATAAAAACATTAATTAAAGCGCTGTTTTTAGTATCCATCACCAGAATGGGATACCGTGACGCCAGAAGCCAAAAATTTAATCAATCAAATGCTAACAGTGAATCCAAACAAGAGAATAACTGCAGCAGAAGCGCTTAAGCATCCGTGGATTTGTGTATGTACCCTTTTTACCTTTCTTTTGAAGTCTTTTATCTTGTTACCTATTTAAATTTTAAATTATTTTAGCAACGAGAACGTGTGGCTTCTGTTGTACATCGCCAAGAAACTGTAGACTGCCTGAAGAAATTTAATGCTCGTCGCAAACTTAAAGGTGCTATACTTACTACTATGCTAGCGACCCGAAATTTTTCAAGTAAGAGTTTTGCAAAGTTTTTGTCTTCATAGATATAAAAACATATTTATGCTTTTAAAGGCAGAAGCATGATCACTAAGAAAGGGGATGGATCTCAAGTTAAAGAATCTACTGACTCATCTAGCACAACATTAGAGGATGATGATATTAAGGGTAAATATTAACGTATTAATAAAAACAATTAGTGCACCTATGCAATAAATTGCCAGGTAGAAATTAAATACTTAAATGAGCTCATCATTTCCACATTATCATGCGCAAATAAATAATATATAATAACTAATTAATAAGCTTGCTTTCAACAAATAAAATGTAGATTTCATGGCCGTCTAATGCGACTAACGTGACCATTTTACCTTAAAATTATATAATTAAAGTTGTTACGTTTAGATTTGTCGTTACGGTACATATGCCAATATTTTATATATAAACGTATATTTGAGCAGCTGCAAATGGAGCCGAAATTGAAATTTATGAAGTTACATGGATAATATAAAGTCAATGAGACTTAAAAAATAAAGTAAAGAATGGGCGCACCATTTCAAATTATGAAAACTATCATTCGATAACGTTTTCATACCCTGAACACCTAGATTAAACCCATTCGTTTTGTGTAGATATATGTAACAGCAGAGGAGGCATTGCAGGCCTAATAAAGTATAAATATTTTGAATTAACATCAAGTCGGTCTAACCATGTCTGTCTGTCCACCTTAGAAATCATAAAAACTATAAACACCAAAATTATTACATATTTAAATCTTTGATATCTCCCTCCCACGTATTCGCAATTACCTGACCCTTTTGCTTACCTTTCAAAAACGTATGGAGATACAGCAATGCAGATCTTAGTGTATATGCTGACCTTGGAAATGTTCTCATTTCATGTTAACACGCCATCATCCCTGTCAATTAAGTTTTTCCCGTAACCACAGGTTTCAAATGCAATACATTTTTATTTATTGTAATATCAAAGTTAACCTCATATATTTATTATATAGTTGGAAGTTTATATCCAAATAGGGAGAACATCACTGGTAAATTGGATTTTTGGCTATAACCTCAACAACGCAAGACGTTTTTATAAATAACTATCACACTCACACATCCACAATACGAAATACTCTACATCCCTGTTATATTTTTTATAGAACACGTTCGTTTTTTCCAAAAATTGCTTCTTTCTTTCTTCTTTATATTCTAATGAATAACTGCTGTTAATGATGATATATTATCTACGCAATCACACATCCACAATACGAAATACTCTTTGCATCCCTATTATTTTTTAAGGAACACATTCGTTTTTGGCACAAAATTGCTTTTTTCTTTATTCTTTTTATTCTAATGAGTAACTGCTGTTAATAATAATAAATCAACTATTCTGCATATTGATTAAAATCAAAGAATATAAAACAACTAGAATGCGTATCTCATACATTTTTTTAAAGATGAAGTACTGATATTGATATAAATATTATGCTTCATACTTTTTCTACCTGCGTGGTAGATTCACATGCTGAATACTCTTTGTAATTATTAATTTATTTCCAAATACAATACATAACTGAATAAGCAATAAATTAAATTTATTCGCATTTGTTTACTGAAGAGTTTCTTCAAGAATTAAATCTTTACAGAACTAAAAATATATGTATTTGGTGCTGCAGCGCTGTTTTCCCCTTACGTGTGCTCCCTTTTGAGATGACTTGACTCGGCTATCGTAAAGGGACATCGTAGGAAGCTTATTTCGCTGTTCAGATTTCAATTTAATTTTAAAAAGCAGATTTTCTTCAATAGTAACAGTGTTACTATTTTTGTTTGACTTTTGGTGTCTTTGACTGCTCGTTGCACATAACAAGCCGTCAAAATTAAATGATGACTCAGGAATTGCAGACGCAATACGCAATTCAATCATGTACTTGTCATCATTATAGACTGCATGACGTTAATGCTTATATCTTCTCAACAATTATATTATACTAGTTATGTCAATATAATCGAAGTAAAATGATGTACAATTAATCCCAAAAAAGAGTATTTTATTAATTAACGTTTTTTTTTAGTTGTCCTAACATATATACGCTGTTAGCCTTAAACACACAATGCCAAATCTATATTGAACTCTTGACCAAAACAAAAGTCCCGACACTAATATATCTATGATATAAAGGTCCATATTAAGAGAAGGCTAAATCTGCACAATCACTGTAAATAACTTTTCAAACGAACGAGGGGATTGAAATTCTATTTAATTTTTTGGTTCTACAATATCGGGGATACTCTTTAAAATGTATGCCTTATAGGTCAAGAAAATCATGTTAGATCTAACGACAAATCTATGAAAGAACCATCAAATGGATCCGACTTTCCCCAACTGGTTCCAATTGCATGGATTTAGTCACTAGGCGACAAAAAATGCCATGTATCCCTTTTTGTGGATATGCGTCTTCTTCAGTTAGCTAGCAAAATTGTTTGAGGTCCAGCATAATCAACACGAACCGATGCGAAAGAAAGAAAGTCGCTTTCTACCATAACTGAGGGTAACTGAATTGCTGCCATTAAAAACAAAAGAATGAACAATTTAATTTAATTACCTTTATCTAAAGGACTCCCCCAGCCGCAAAAATTAGTTTTTGAACCAGTTTTACTACATCGCAGGCTTTCCCAGCTAGCTATAGAAAAACACATTGCAATAGCGGAGTCAATGTAGTCGTGTCTGTCCGTCTGTATTGTTACGTCGATCTCAGAAATAATATATGTTTTAACATGTCTATTTTTTAAATGCTCAAAATTCAAAGAGTCATGGAGCTATAGATACCTTATTCGAACTGTAGAAGTATATGCAGACTAAAAATCCCACCTTTTGCCGGGTTGGGACACACTGTATAACAACAGTTTTTTATTTATTGATAGAAAACAATTAACAGCATAACCATGAAATGCATTTCGTATGTTTTAAAATTTACAAATTTTATCTCCAACTTCAAACACAATATGGTTTGCTGAATGCTGAATGAAATGTGGAAGATAACATTTGTCTTATCGGATATATGATGTATGACAATTGAAAACTTTAATGGCGTTTATAGTATCAATTAAATCAACATATAAGTTCTGGCATATTTAAAGATGTATATTACGGCTGTTTGAAATAAGGCTGATTTTAAATTCTTGACACACAATAGTAGTGCATTCTCTTACTCCAGCAACTATTTTGAGTCCTTCATCTCTTCGTATTTTTAATGAAATTATGGAAAAAGTACTATTTAGATATTCTCAAAACTGAATTGGCAAGAAGCACGATGAGTTTGTTCATAACCTGACCCAAAACATAAGTTTGCTTTATAGGACATGATTGCAGTATAACTGCAGCAAAGTCATTGACGGACCTGCACAGAGTCCCGACTTAAATCCCACTAAAAATTTGTGGATTTTAATAAAGAAAAAGTGGTTAAACGGGGACCGACAAATAAAAACGCTTTAGTTAAAGCAATTCAGGAAGAATAGCATCCATATACCATAGTCGATGTCGCGTCGTTTAAAGGCAGTTTTCAATGCTGATGGCCATCACACCCAATATTGACATTAAAATTAGAATAGTTATAAAATGTTGTCTACATTTTTAAGATATGTTTAGATTTTGTAAATAATTAATTGATAAAGGAATAATTACTGTTATTTATTCTTTACTATTGATAATTGCCATTATGTTATTTATCAGTAAATACTTACATTTATCATGAAATAAAGAAAAAAAATTGAAATATATTTTTGTCTACAAATTTCTATCTTAAAATTAGAATTCTATGCCATTTTACCTTATGCAAAAATTTAGATAATTAGTTGAATTGAATCGCTATATCTTTAACGCTCTTTAATTAAAGCGTAATGTCCATTAATAGAACAAATATGTGTACCATGTACCATAAGATAAGAGTTATCTTATGGCTAGACATGGCTAGATCAACTCAACTATTGATGTTCATAAAGAATATATGTATATACTACCTGTTACATACAATTCACTAAATTCATATTCTCTGGTATCACCCTTGGTGTCCAGTGCCATCACTAGAGGAAATAAATTGACTGAAGTCAATCATGACAATAAAAAATCACTTTTAATTTTACAATTATACCTAATTGTGACAACATCCACCATCCCAGAAAAAAAAAAACATTTTTTATTGTTGGCCACAACTTTCAGTGGCGTATTATCAAAACAGCACGTATGCTTATTTGAACATTTGACTTGAATTGACTTTATAAAATTTCAACTTCATACATATTTAGTAAATACATCATAACCGTGAAACTGAACGTTTAAGCTTTAAATATGAACTCGCACATTTTGATATTTAAGAATTTTATCTCCTCACCTATTCTCACGCCCACTCAATGCGTGAATACCAAAATACCAAACACACCTTGAATTCCAAAGATGCCAGTTTTAATTCTTCGACTTTTTACTACCGATTATAATAGAATTTTTGTACACTCACACACACCCACAATAGACATTATTAACATTAGGCTAGCACTATTATGCATTATGTGTATAACTGTTATAATATATCGTAGATTATGTTTGTATAATTGTCATAATATAAAAATAATAATAGTCAAAAGTATCGACATAAGTAATCACTACACCATGCTGAAATTATAGTTTACAAATCTTCATACTACCAAAGAATGTAGTCATATAAAATGCGCACGCTATACGATCAAAAATGTTTGTATGGTGGTAGCTATTGTTCCGTTGCTTAAATTATTGGATACTGAAGTGCGCATACTCTTTTAAACAATATTTCATATTCTACATGGCAATTGTACATATGTTTAGTTGTGTAAACGTTTAATTATTAAAAGAAACTTTTAAGTAAGCCAATTCGCTTAGATTTACTATAGTACATGTAATGGGATTGGGAATAAATGAATAACAAAAAGAGTATGCAATATTCGAATCTAAATATAGGATGGTTGGCAGGTGGTTGAAATTGTCTTCGTTGCTGCACAGCTGCATTGCGGATTGATCATCGTCGGACAGCCAACCGCCCTTGCCGTGAATCACGAAACTAAAAACGAAAATTTGGTTGTCTGGCGTGCACATTTTTTTTTTTTTTTTATATTTGATACTACCTGAGTGCACGTACACATGTATGTGCATTTATATGTATATGGGCATTGATACAGCATGACATAACAATTTATAATCATTAAAAACGCTTATTTTTCAGATATTATCTTAGAATAAAATACAAATTTTATAAAAGTAATTAATGTACATACATGACATTAAATTTACAATGAAGAAAACTGGAAAACTGGACAATTACAAATTCTCTATATTCTCTGTAATATTTTTATGTAAAAATTAATTAAATTATACATAAGTATATTTATGTATAAAAAAATAATTACTAATTTACTAAACTCAAAATCTAAACAGAGCAAACTTATCTCGAGTAACGGTAATTTTTTATATTTCTTTTGATCACATTCTAGTGTCACATTCGAAACCGACAAATTGCATTTGTTTTACTCTGTTTTTCATAGTCGAAACATAAGTGCGCAAATTAAAAAAAATTCAAATAATAAAATTATTTGCAACCAATTGAACTTGGTCACGTTCAGAATCATAGGAAATGAACAAATCTTCAATCATTTTTTATCATAAATCCTGAAATCGGCGTATGAATTTTAGAATGGGAAAAAAATGTCACATACACTATTATCTTGTGCAAAACAAAAACCGTATTTGCAATCAAAATCATAAATAAGTGACATAATTGTGCTATATTTTATTATAATTAATAGTCACGAAAGTCACTTTTGTTTGGTCACTTTTAAAACGCTTCTATAGCTCATTTTTCTTTGAATCCGGAGTGCTGCAAATTTTAAGATTTATTATAGTGTTATGAAAATACTAATCTTTATAGATATAACAGTAAAATTAAGTGTTCCCGCTTCAATTTTGTTTGAATGCGTATGAATATGTACCTACCTGCTGAAATGCCCATATAGAAAAATTTATAAGTATTTACACATGAAAGCACTTATGCAAATGTGTGTAACTGAGCATCTCAAAACGAGAAGAATTATTCTTATATTTTAAATTTGTTATTTTTGCACTCCTACAAAACAGCAAATAAGGAATAAATACGATAATAATTCCTGTTCCATTTAAAATTTTGATCTTTATTTTATATTTTTCGTAGAAGATAAAAAAGGAATCGTCGATCGCAGTACCACAGTCATATCAAAAGATGCAGAAGGTAATTGTCAATTCTTTACATTTCATTAGGCTCATACATACATAGTATACCATATACACATTGTTGTCATATGTACATACATACATACACATTGCCAGTGCCGTACGTTAGGATTACTGATTCATGTACATTTTGGTACGAAAATGTTTACAATCTATGAAATAAAATGCCATAAAAATATTTTGCTTGCTTTTTACCATGTCAGTCATAGTCATAGTCCGGCCATTTAAAAAAAGGTAGCTGCTGAGCTTGGTTGTGGCGGTATTGGTGTTCCTACTATCATACTTTTCGCAGAAGTCTTAGAATTGTTACAATATGCAAAATTCAATATACATTTGCCACTGCAGCTGTAATCAATTCTAAATTTAGTTATATTTTTTTCATAGACACTGGCTTTCTTTTCTTTTCGTCTAATAAATCTGAAAACTCATATTTGCCTTGTCAATAGGCAAAACGAGTCTATTTAAAACCTTTGATATTTCGTCTCCAAATTTCCCATTCTTAAGTGCTTATGATTCAGCAAAAATTTAGCAACGCAATTCTGGTCTATATACTGGTTCCGGAAATTTTCCTTTCATTTTTCAATATTTTCATTGCCACATTGCAAATATTTTTTTTTGCTGTAGCCAGATCTTTTATTTTAAAGAACAAAACTTAGCACATAGTTTTCTACTGTCAATGTAGCATTATGACTACGCCCACCTGTTTCTCCAGAATCGATACCACCCACTTTATAAAATTAAATTTTAATTCAGCAGTATAACCATAAAGCTTAAGTTAAGCTTTAAATATGATTTCCCATATTTTGATATTTGAAACTTCGAACTCCACCTTTTTCCCCTCGCAACATGTTTTGCTGGTTGCACCTTTCATTCCAAGACTATCAGTTTTGATAAGTAATTTTAATTATCATACATTTTAAGGTGTGCTTGTCCATTCGATATTCTTTCTAATGTTGTCTATTTATGTTGTCGAAGTTCCCGTTTGATTTACAACGCCGTTTCTACTAAGGTATTTTGCCATATTATGTGATGCACTATTAAAAGCTTCTCAAATGTTTTGGTTACTTCCAGTCAATCAGGTCTACAGGCAACCATGTTGCGTGTCCGATAATGGATATTGTTTTAAAGCATGCTTATGATGTGATTATCCCCGATTTTCAAGGTTTTCAAGAAAAAAGATATAAAGCTGATTTGTTTGAAATATTTTTGGCTTACTATGTTCTTTTTTTTTTTTTTTTTTGCTGCTTTTAGGACGGAAATCACTTCTGTACTACATTGCCTACGTATATATCCTAATACAAGACTGCTCATCAGTACTTTCTTCAATTAAAAAAATTTTATCCTTCCCTTGCTGTAGGAGACCTGGTGAGATGCTGTTTGTACCAGGGGATTTAAAGGGTTGATAGTTGCTTATTGCCCCCCGATGTACTGTGGTATTTCCCATCATCCACTGCCGTTCTGCTTTTGATTTGAATATAGGTAAAAAGAATAGATACATCTGCATAAGTGCTTGTTATTGGTACTCGAATCATACTTGTTCCACAGGAAGTACAAGTGATGCTTGCCACTTGCTCAGCGCAAGCAAGTGTCAATACATATTTATCGACTTGCATGCTAACGAGTAACAATTACTATTTAGCCATATGAGGTTTTTCTACTTCCTCTTATTTTCTTGGCATCATTTGAGTTTTAGCCCTTGGTGATTTCTTAATGAAGAGTACAACATTTGGGTAATATAACGAGGCAAGCATTCGTTTTGTGCAAATGCATGCAACAAGCAAAAGGGGGCGTGACACACCCCACAAATATTATATAAAACACCCCACATATATTCTTAATCAACATGTATAGTCGAGTGACCGTATGAATGCGTCGATCTCAGAGACTAGAGATAGAATAACCAACTAGAGTTAGAACTACCAATTACTAACCCCGGGACAATACGAATTTGTCTCGAACCTTGGATAACTGTTATACCGCCTCCGCAATTGCCACTCCCATTTTTTTTTTAACGATTATAAATCAAAGGCTGTTTGGGTTACAATAACCAAATTTAGAATGTGTACATGAACTTCCGAAAATCGTTGAACCAAAATGGTGGATACCATCTCCGAACTTCAATATTTTTTAGTTTTAGTTACAATTTGTATTTTAGAGTCACCAAATTCAATAATTTTTTAATAATTCTTTTTTCCACGCCCATCCACTTTGATACAATTGATAACACCTACGTATTCAAAATTTACATTTTTTTTTAACACACTTGCACTTAAATCTATCGTATAACTGCTACAAAATTATAGCAATATGCCACAGTGAAATCCCCACCGCACTAGCTATATATCAGAAACAAATGTGTTCCATTAAATGCATGGTATATATTTCGCTTTCAGTTAATATAGTGCATTGTCCTATATGGTCTGACATCTGGACTATACAATTATACTAATTTTTTATTTATTTTAAGCAGATCACTTTAATCCGCTGAGAAGAAATGTAATATATAAACTCCATTTATGCTGTTTTTGCATATTGAAAAAACGTTCAAACATCAGCCAAAAGACAATTTTTTAAATGAAGTTATGCTCCCATTCTATGTGGTTTCAGTTTTTTGAATCGTATTCCGACGCTGTAATAGATGAAGCTATGAAACTGGGTAGTTAATCTTATATTGCAAGACTCAAAGTTTTGTTGTTTAAAAGTATTCCCCATGATTTCCACAAACCACCAACATATTTATATGAATACTACTCAACAAACACTTAACTCTGTCATATATAATATAGTGTGTCGGATGGTGGTAAAAAGTTATAGTTTCATTGTTTCACTGCTAAGCTTAAAATTCTTTAAATTGATTCAGTTACTTTTCAATATCAGCTAAAATTCAACGTTTGCTAACATTTATTTTTTGGGCCCTGGAACCATGTCGTAGAAATGTCCATATGCATGTACATATGTGTATTTATGTAGTTTCGCTTGTTAATATAATCTAAAACGAAATAATATGATGACAATTATTATTATTTTCTCTGATCTATTACAGATCGCACATTTCACTTTTGCTGTTTCGTCAATAAAGGCAAATAAGCACGCAAGTTGACATCGTTTTTGCGAGTAGGTATAACGACAAACCGTTACAACTCTTTTATTATCGATATGATCGTGTGTTTTATCTTCATACGATTACGAGTACATGCATTTTTATAAATAATAGAAAAGTTAAAAATTCGAAATGCATGTAAAAAATATTTTTTTTTTTCTTCAGCAACATAGTATGAACTTTTTTCGACTGTACATCCAGTACGAATCCAGTAGTTTTCTAAAAGAAGCCTGCGGAACACGAAACTCAGCACGACCTATGCACATCTCTAGTGTGAACACTATCTGTGTTTTTATACTCGTCGTCTTTTCAATAGTAAGAAACTAGTAAGAGTGTGATAGTCGAGATTACATTACTCTTGCAGTAATACCGTTCATATACCGTTAAAAAAGTTAATTTTGTGGGTGGTATGGTATCAATTCAGAAAGTGTGTGAGCCTGGTAGTAAAGTTGATATAAAGATCTAAGGGATCGGCCTATGTATTGAATGACGGATGGACTGACGAAAAACGCTTAATGGACTTTGCTATACTTCATGGGTCTTCTACACCATTCATTCGCACAAAACCAATAGACTCTTGTCCAGGGTCTGCAGGGTCTAAATAGAGTAATGTTAGTTTTGTCATACTGGTAAAAAAAAATGTTGTTTTCTTCTTTTACAAAGGTGGGCATCAAAAATGGAGCAGAGGACTTCAAATAAGAAGACTTTAATTAATTTACAATATCAAATGTAGTTTCGAAGACAATTATTTAACAAGAGTTGTTTGGCCGAGTGTGACAAAGTCATCAATACAGAACAAGACTACTAAGTCTCTTGCAGCTCGTGATGTCAAATGCTATTTTACGAAATGAATGGAGATAGCTTTTAGTATGTTAGTTAGTAGACTGCTTATAGTGATAATGGAATAATTTTTCATAATGTTAAGTTCTAAAATCATGTACTTGATTAAAATCATGTACAAATTGATACAATAAATGTAGCATGCAATTTATCTTCATGAAAATAGGATGGAAAACTAAAACGTTGCATTTTTTTTCTATCGATCCAGTTAAAATATGGTCAGAAAACAAAAACGTCCTCATCTGCCATGACCACATGTTTGTAAAAGTACATGTGGTTCTCAAATGCTATTAGTTAATCTCATATACTAAAATTACACTCTGTTGCGGGCAACAGTATTTGTCATTATGTATATATATACTTGTAGTTCAAAAGCTGGATTTTTTTTCCATTTCCTCCAGAATCCTTTTGAGAATCGCTTTATATTTCTACAGTAGTCAAGAATTTTCTTTGGAGGCATTCGAGGAATAATGCACGAAATTATACACCCGAACTTAGTGTTTTGTCCCAGTGATCTATTAATTATCTTGACCTTGCTCATCATTATCAATAGAAAAATCGTTTTTTGTGATCCACAATCCATAATTGACTAGAGTTGTTCATAAGTTCCATGAGAATTTTTAACGGCAATTGCGGTTCAGGTACATATTTTCAAAGCTGACATTAACAATAATTTTATAGATAACACCAAGCGTAACTCCGCATCCATTCCTTTGATGCTACTAATATTGCAATAATAATACAATAAGTTCCATGAGAATTTTTAACGGCAATTGCGGTTCAGGTACATATTTTCAAAGCTGACATTAACAATAATTTTA
>JBANCW010000252.1:0-16968 GCA_037040085.1 Colocasiomyia kotana | reverse complement strand
ATTATTATTATTATTATTATTATTATTATTATTATTATTATTATTATTATTATTATTATTATTATTATTATTATTGTCTTTTGTTATTCGAGGCTTAAATTTGATTGTATTAATATATTGGAAATTTTTTTTTAGGTTTCTAATTTTGGATATATGAATATTTCTGTTAGATAATTTTTATGGCATAGATTGCGAGTGGTTGTAAGTGAAGGGCAGTGTTCAAAATTAATTGTGGCCTTGTTTTGACAAAGTGGGCAGTAATGGAGTTTGTTTTTGTCTATTTAATTTTGGTTTGTAATTTTTGTGTATCCCAGTCCTATTTTTGCTGGTTTATTTTGGTCGGATCTCAAAAGGTCTTTCTGTTTTGTGTTTATTAAGGTTTTCATATACGGTTTTTTTTTGTGTGTGTGCCAATTTAAGCATGATAAGTGGGTACTTGGGAGTGTTGCTTTGTAATTTTCTACGCAAAGCTTATTGTGGTCGGATATTTTATTGTTGGCTGTGATTAAAAAGCGGAAATCGTTTTACCAATTTGGCTTATGTGTCGGCTACATCGTTGCCCCTTATTTTGCAAAAATCAATAAATCCTGTGCTGCAAAAATGTTTCCCATCACGCCCCAAGCTGCAAACAAGGTAGGTTGCTTAAGTACTTAATGCTTGAGTTATTCTCATAAAAAAATATTCGCCACGCACTTTTCAAAATACGCTTTATTTTTATGGCAATTTAACATTATAAAATGACTTAGCAAGTACATTTTTAATGTTGATTTTCGAGAATTTCAGCTCCATCGGATTTTTTAAACACGAGCGGTCACAGCAGAAGCCCCATCGCAGCAGCCGCACAGAAACACAAATGCCTTCAACGAACTGAAATACACTAAATATGTTGCATACCTTTTGGCTGCGTTTAATATAGTCGGGCATCTCGAATATAACACGCTAGTTTTTCACTATTTTCTCTACTTGAAATACGTCTCAAGAGACAATAGAAATATTTTACTGAAAGAGCATGACACTCTGACACATTCAGGAAACGCAATAACATTTTGATATTGACTTGAGAGAGGAAACTTGCAGAGTTCTCACGCGAGGTGTGTTTAGAAGATATTTGAGTTTTATTTTTCTGATGCAGAGAATTTTAATTTAATTCAATTTATTTTGCTTATAATAAAAATCAAATATAAAAATTAATTATTTTATTTTATTACATTTACATTTATTATTATTGCTACATTTTTTTATTTTTATAAAAAATATAATTGCTTTTTGTTTATTTCGTATAAAATAATTATATATAAAATAATAAATAACAGGAATTTTGAATATAAAATATAATTGTTACGTTCCCTGCCTTAAATGGTAGTATGTGCCACAAATAAAATTATTGTAGCTCTGCAACAAGTGCTGGGCGACTGTAAGCGCTTCTACTTTTTGTTAAATTCGACATTAAAATGGATTTTCCTGTAATTATTTTATTGCTGCAAATATGTACCTGTGTATGTTTATACCATTTAATGAAATGCCGCAGAAGTGTGTGTTAGTGCAACCAGCAACGTGTGGCAAGGTGGCTAGAAGGAAGCAGCGAAGCCTGGCTGCGTTTGATTTTTTACATGTGCTGCCAGATCATTTCTTACCTTGTTGTTGGCCAGTTGAAGTAAACTTTAAATGTTGTGTTTTTTTTTCCGAAGTGCAGAAACTCTAATTAAAATGTGCAACTCATTTTCGTGAGTTGCTTTCTAAATTGGATTTGCACTGCTTGCGCTGGCAAACAACAACTACAGTAAGTCATTTTTTTCCTTTTCCCTTTTTTTTTTTTGTACAAATTACACGCAGGCGTCAATGCATGCAAAGATGCATGTGTATGCAGCACGCACGCACACGCAAACAATTTTACTTAATATAATTTATATTAAACTGTAAGTGCCACAGAGCGTTGCCAGACTGTGGTGCACGGCTTAGTAGCCGTGCGCCAATTAAGCAAGTAACATTTTGCTGTTGTTGTTGCTGCATAATTTGTTAACCACCATGACGACAACGAGAGCGGCGATGGCGATGGCGATGGCGACAATGAAAGTTTTGTGGTTTTATTGCAGTTACAACAACAATAGTTGAATAAAAATGCTAATTTATTTTAATTTTGCCACCGTGTGGTGCCACTGCCACCGCTGCAGTTGTGCACTGCTCGTGTACGTGACGACTTCCGTCTGCCCGCCATTTACATTTATTTTTTATGCATTTTTTTTTCTTCGTCTGCTTCCTCGGCACACTTTCCCAGCTTGCAATTTTTTTGCATTTTTCTTTTTTTGGCACGCAATTCGTTCTCCCCACAACAAGTACAACAAGTAGTATATGCCATATTATGTCTCCATACTATATTAAATTTATTACGCTTGAGCTTCGTTTAGAATTTGCATTTACTTTTTCTTCAGTCGTGCAGCCGACCAGCAACTTGTTTAGCTTAAGCTACGAAAAATTGCAGTGTGAAAATTTATGAAAATATGCAAAGCAACCCATAACGGCTGGATAAAAATGCAGTCAATGAAATAAATTTCGGTGTTTGCCGCAGAAATACATTTTCACACAACTGCCAAAAGATTGCACGAACCACAAATTACGAACTACGTTGGCAACTGGCAAATTTCGTTGGCAGTCGAAAGAAATTTTGCCATTTCACTGGTCAAGTTGCTGCATTCGTTTATTTTTTTTTTTAATGTGCAAATTTTGAATATTTTACAATTTCTGATTGCAGTTGGCCAATTTAGCAGCTTAAATAACAAGCTGCATGCCCATTGGAATAACTGAGAGGCAGCCCGCATAGAGCTAGCATTAGAGCAAATATAATTCCATTTAAAAGCAGCAAATAAATTTATTTGAATAATAATAAAATAGTAAATAAGTTTCTATTATATTATTTTATGGACAAATTTTGACAAATATTTGCATATCATTTTATAATAAATGAAGATAAATACCAACATAAAATATAAAAGTACTTAACATTCAAAGAGAATAAAATTTGCAGTAAAGCGTGAAAATTTTATTATTTAGTCATAAATTTGGATTTGATTTATGGCCACAGTTGCGCTGCGTTATCGCAGGATCTAGCGTGAAGGCAGCATAGCGTGTCTCAAATGCTTTCACAGTAAAATATTTAAAGGCATAAAAGAAGAAATTCGATAAGCTCAACTTAGAGTGGGACTTGAATTCCAGCTTAAAAAAGCAAGGCAGCAAGTCTTCGGTTTTTTTTTTTGTTTGAAATTCGAAACCAACCTGAAACTGAAGAAAACTAATTTTATAACCAGAAATTAAACCTGAACTAGAACATGTAAAATTTAAATTAGGTTCGGCTCAACAAATTATAATAAAATAAGTGAAAATTACTAGCAGATTTTTGTAAAATTTTTCTTAATACGACATTCGTCATTCAATTTGTGACACCACAACATTCGATAAAAAAATTAATTTTATTTTCACTTGTTCAACTCTTAATTTTTTCTTACTTTGCTTAAGTGATTCGAATCTTTGGTACCAGCTCAAGTTCTCGCTGATTTCAAAAGAAGCTTTTTAGCATGCTGGTGCCTGTTATATAATTCCAAAACTGCCAAAAATATTGATAGAAAAATGGTATTCTAAAATCAAAATTTTAAACTTCACTTACAAATTTTTTTCTAGTTGAAATTTCAAGTCTAGAATAAGAAATGAAATATTTTTCTGTATATGAAATTTGAAGAATGAATTTCAATTAAAAATCTTGAACCAATATAATTGATACTGAAAAATAAAAATATTGATTTAAATAGAAAGAAAATTTTAAATTAAGCTGAAATCGCCTCACTTCAAGTCTAAAGTCAACGCAAATAATCGTAGAATTTTTGTTGTCAAGTGTATAAAATGTCGCATTACGATTTCGATTCCATCGTAAATTTAGTGGCATAATTCCACTTAAATACTCATAGCTGCGAATGGTACCGATTTATGAGTTTTTCCTTTGTAGTTTTGAGTCCCATGGATTTGGTGATGGGGCGTTGGGTGCTAAGTAGCATCATTATTTCATTAACATAGCTGGTCATGGAGCAGACCCGAAATTTGCTTGCCTTTTGGCCAACCTTTTTTAACTGGTTCAATGAACTTGATGGCAACATTCATGAGCATTTGGCTAGCTTGCCAGCTAAATTGTTATCATTAGTCGGAATTTCTGTTATGGTCTCATTTTCTGCTCGTATTTTGTAGCTCTATCTTGGTCCGCTCACGCAGTTAGCAGTTAGCATCTTGGCGTAATGAAGCCAAAAACAATTTTATCACAGACCATTTAACACTTTTATTTCCTGCTTTTCCGTTAAAAACATTTTCACTTTGCAAAACTGCTACGCGCTGTTTGCTGTTGTCGCGGCATTTTTTGTTTTTTGTTTTTTTTTTTTTTTTGTTTCTGTTTTGCTTTCGTTTTTGTTTTCCTTTTGCTTTTCTCTTATTTTTTTTTTGTTAAGCCGCTGCGCTGCATATTTTAATTAGCTGGCTGTCGCTCTGGCAAAGCAACAATAACAAGACATGGCAAAGTACAGTTTTTTGCTATTTGGCCTTCTATCTTCTAACTGCTTTCTGCAGCTCGACTGCAGCTGCTGCCTGCATTTGTGTCTGCATCTCTCTTCTTCTGGCTGTCTGGCTCGTTGTCTCATGCATTAAAAGTTGTGCCGCAGCCAAACGCTGGACAAGCATCGGCAACAACACACAGACGCGAACGCATTCTAATACTAAAACAGCGACGGGGACACACGCACAGCAAGTCACGCCAAAAAGCACTCAATGACACTTCCCGCCCTCACGAATGTTTGTTGTCAGCACCTAAAAGCATGCTGCATATTATTTTTGTATACTCTTTTACGGGGCGTATGAGCGATATTGCAATGCCTGCTTTACTGTGGAATCTGTTGCCAAGTTAAACGCACATTGCTGAGTTAACCAATTGAAGTCGCCCAGTCAATGCGCAGGATACAATAACAAATTTTTATTTTTCATTCACAAAATGCGTTTTTATATGGGATTCATTTTATTTTTTGCTTGTCCTGAAAATGTTTTTGAAATCTCCCAAATATCGTCAAAACATTTGATTTAATTTAAAAAAAAAAGGCAAGCTTTACTACAACCAATACTTCAACCAATGCCCCATTGAATTGTATCGAAATATTTATTTTTTGCTGGTATTTTAATGTATGGCTAAAAGTTTTGCGATAATAAATGGTAAATCAACCAGCAACCATTGCCTATTTGTTTTCTTTATATTAAATTTTTTTAAATGGCAACAATGCGAATAAAGAAAAATAAACGCAATGCTATATTTGTCAATTTTCTTTTATTTTATTTTTTTTTTTTGTTTTGTCTTATGCTTTTGGACTGGCATTAATCATTCAATCTTTTATCTTTCTTATACTTTAGATCAATAATTTGTTGATATTTTTTTTAATAATCAATTTATTGCGATTTCTCCAGCAATCATCTGCAGCGTCAAATTTTGTAGCAGGACTAATGAAGTTTCTTCTAATTTTTATTTTTCTGCATTTTAAAAAGAATTTGATGATTGTTTTAAATTTTTCTTTTGACTGACTTTAGGCAAAATTTTTTTTTTAATTAGAAAAACATGGCTTGGTGTTTTTTTTTTAATAAACAATATAATTAGATTTTTTCAAATTTGTTGAAATTGGTTATTATTCTCGTTTTGTGCGGCAAGGCTAAATTTGATACCCTCCGCAAAAATTCCAATGGATTTCTGTTTTATTTATTTATTTTTTATACAGTTGTAGATGGCTTGAAATTATTATCTGACTCGTGAGAAAAGCACTAGCAACTTGGGTTTTTGGCTATAAGATATCTATTTTTTTGGCGCTTTTAGAGTTGTCAGCCAAATTCAGATATTGGCGGCATTTTTATTTATTTATTTTTTTTATTAATATTATAAATTAATTTGTTCACTTTTAAGTTAGAAGTGGGCCATAAATTAATAATTTATTTGTTGATTGTTAAGCAAGAGTATTTAAATTAATTAAATAATAACCATTAAGAAATTGATGATAGTTGAAATATACTTGAAAAATGAAATATCAAATTTTTACAAACGGCAGATTCACAAAGCTATATCTGTAGCATTTTCTGAAACACCCCGAACGGATGTTCACAAAGACATTCCGAATGAATGTTAATGATCACAAAGTTCTGACACTTTTGTAAATTATAGTATGGCCATTGGTGTTAATGGGCTGCTTTGAGGGACTCCAGAATATTCAAATTTGACTGTACTTTATTTTATATGCTAAGCGTGTGAAAACTTCGTATAATATTTCCTTTGGTCGTATTTTTTAGATGCCTTGCTTCACTCTCAGCGCAGCCGGCGACTCATTTAGCCTGGTGTTTTAGCGTTTTTTCTCTTTCTTTTTTGCAGTTTTCTTTTTGTTGTGCTTTGCATGTCACTTAAACAAGCCACAGCGTGTCAGGCTGTCGTGCCAGGCTTGCGTGTCTTATGAGCGAGAGAGAAACTAAATACATATGTATATATGCAAACACATATGTACACTTTATGCATACATGCATACATATAACATATTCGCTATACGCTATAAGCGTAGCTCAGTCGGCAATGGCGATGACTGGTTCCCCTAACGGGCATTGCATATGCTGTGGCCACGGCTCGTTATGCATTCACACACACACACACACATTTACATAGACATATGTTCATATGTCTAGCTGTGTCTGTGTGTCCATTTGTTCTTAATTATATTTATATGCATACAGAGACGCAGCTACAATAAATACTACAAACCAACACAAATAAATAAATGAAAAAGAATAAAGAAGTTTCTTGTTCAAATGGCAAACGCAAACAAATGTAAAATTTAACATTACAAAAAAAAAAAAAATAGAAAAGAAAAGAAAAATGGAAAATAGCGTGCGAGCGGGTTGAACTAATTATAGTTGTTAGCTTTTTGTGCTCGCCTGCCAATGTGGCGTATGCGTAATGTATTTTGTAATTAATTTTAAGCCGCCTAGGCAAGGCAAACTGTGACACTGACAGGCGGCGGCAAGTTCAATTTATAATTTAATGTTGACAGTGCCAGGAATAGTGTTAAAGCGTCTCAGCATGCATAAAAACACTCCCAGGCACATACAGTGCAGACTCGATAGTGTGAATTATGTTTAGCCTTAAAGCAAAGTCTTAATCTTGCTTTAAAAATATATATGTACTAGACTGTGAAGCGCTAAAATTGTATTTCTTTGATTAGATTTCACATAGCATTTTTTCGATGGTACTAAGTTGGTAGCACTGCCTTATCCTGCACTGAAATAGCGTGAACTTATTGGGACAGAGTGGCAGCATTAGTGGAGTTATAATGGGGAACTTTTTCGGGTTTGAACGCTTATTTATTAATTTTTTATTTATCATTTTTTTTTTTTTTTTCATTTATATTATATTTTATGGAATAAACATTAAGTTTTTGGCCAGCTACGTAAAAAGTTACACCCTCCCCAAAGTATTTGGTATCCTTCTTCGAGTTCCAACAATTAGCGAAAGGGGAAAAAATGCAATTTACTTTTCTTTTGACGAGTATTTGATTTTACAAAAAAATGTCACAATTTTTATATTTTTTAAACTTTTTCTGAATTCGAAATTTTATTCAAACCGCAAGAGTAAAAAAAAAATACAAATACCTATTGAAATAGATATAAAAATTGACTAATATAGTGATGTATATATAGTTTTCCGTTCTCTCTAGCGAGTCTGCACTGTACACTATAATGGAGATGTATATGTATTTAACGGACAACAACGATTCATCATTATTGTTGACACCAGCACAGCAGCGCAGCTGTAATCGTATTACACTTTTTGGGACTAATTTCATTATTAGGTTTATAATTTAACGCGCGAAAGCAGGCAACAAAACAGCAAAACAAAAACAAAAAAAAAAGAAGAAAATTATCACGCATACAAAAACACATGACAACTAACTTGACAACAGTTTGGGGTTGGTATGCTGCGGAAATTGTATGAAAAGTTTTTCACCACACCATTGCAAACGATGAACATATTTTTGAAGGGTTTTATAATGGGAATACTCTGCTCAAACTATTTTGAATACAGATCCCATAGGCTGACTACAAAGTTTCACACTCTTTTTCTTAACATATCTAACAATAAGGCAACAATACTGCATTGAAGTGTCGCTTTCCCATGAGAACAAATGGTATATAGAATATAGAGCATAGGCGAATACAAGTCAAACATATAAAAATTGTAGACAATAATTGCTCCACAATTTTGTATTTACACCGAATATCTCAACTCAAGTATGATTTTTTACACCATCGAAAATCTTAATTTTCAAATTTTTTAGTTCTTGTGCAACGTGTAATTAAAAAAAAAAGAGCTTGAAATGATAATACATTTGTTAATCAGCTTTCTCAATTTTATAAAATATTAAATATAGATGTAGAATTAATATAAAAGAGATAATTTTCTTCAAAGTGCCATAGCGATATAGCTTCGTTGCTAAGGCACAAATGAATGGCAGGGCAAGGCTGGCAGCTAAGAGACCCAGTTTCATAGCATATTTTTCTAATTGATTTTTAACATTAATATTGATTTCTTAATTAATTAATACATTTTTAATTCAAAATTTTAAAATAAAAAATATAAATTAAAAACACTCTTTTCGATTTTTTTATATCTAGAATTATTTTTACAATTAGCATTGGCTTTATACGATTTAGGCATAAAATAAGTAGAATTTTTAAATCACAATTTCCTGAATCAAACCCAGTTCAGGTCCTAAAAAATCTTCAGTTGAAAGTCAAAATGTTCATTTTAGATTGTCATTTTCCCACCTACAATACTGCAGACTTTCATTGCCGCTGCGGTTGAGCTAAAATGTAATTTTTACTATGGTATTTTGGGAGGAGTTTGAAACTAATTTTGTTTTAAAGCAGAGTCAAGCGTGCAACTATACTATGTAGTATATTTTCACGCTCCAATGTGTAATCTGGGTTGGCTTTAATTAAAAATGGTGCCCCCCAAAGAGCAATACCTCTTTCCTTCATCAGAATTTTGATGCAAATTTAAACCCCTGCCTGACGGCGCCGCTGACTACCTAGTTGATGTTCTGTCTCGCTACCTATCTGCTTGTCAGTCTGTTAGGGCTGCTAATCCTTGACACGCTAAGCAAAACAGTTTCACTTCAATATTTTACAACTAATTAAGTATAATTACCAGGCATTACCCAAAGGGATTTGCCGTGCGGCGACAAGTTGCCAAGCCAAGCCAAACCAAGCCATTCAAAGACAGTTGCTCGAAGGCGCGGCCATCTGGGCGTATTTAGTTAGCCGCGTTAGTTGCTTTCACTGCCAACTGACAACTGTTGGCTGTTATGCTCGGTTGTTATCTCTTGCTTAAAGGCTGTGTAATGAGCAGCAACAAATGCGAGTCCTAGTTGCCACAATGACACGCCCCAAACATGTACAGCATAGTTAATGGATGAGGTACTGAGTGATTAAACTGGGTAAGTTTGTTTTTAGTAGTTTTTTTTTTTTATGATGTTGCTTTCGACACACTCGTCGACACAATCAAGCCATAACCCTTTGAGGCAACTACCTTAACTACTTACATGCGAGTACATGTGCACCATAAATAGAGACGCCTTTGTGGCAACTGCAGAAGACTAAGGCGGCCTGGTCGGCTCTTTAAAGTTGAACAAACTCTAATTTAAAGCTTCCGAAAAAATCAGCTTCTATAAGTCTGTTGGAGTAGCTATACAGTCTGCTACAGAGGAGTCTATTTTGAAACAGTTTATTCCGAAAGACATTTACATTAACAAAGGGGTCTATTTGGAAGGTGTTTACTCTAAAAACCTGTACTCTAAAGGCAAAAGACTAGAAGAGGCTACTATAGAGAAGTCTACTCTAAGGATTTTACTCTGAAGGCGTCTATACATACGAAAGCCTTGATTAGTTCAGGAAGGCGTAGACCACTGTAAAAATGGTCGTTCTTGAAAAAGTCTACCTTGAAAGGCGCCTCTACACTGACAAAAGTCTAGATTAGTCAACTGATGAGTAGTCACTCTATTTCACTTATAAATTAAATTAAATTAAATTAAAATAAATTAAATTATTGGTAAATATTATTTAGAAAAACATTAGAAAAAAAAAATACAATTCATAACATAAAAAAAAAATGATGTTGTGATGGAGAAGCATATGGATACATGGGTATGCTTGCAGTAGACAATGAAAAGGTCAAATCTGGTGGAACAGTTTAGAATTCTTAGAATAGTTTTCTTCCATTTTCTTTTTCACTGCAAAAGCTGATAGCTCTCATATAAATTATACATTTTTCTAATTTTTTGGCATGCTTTATAGCTTTTATTAAAGATATTCTGTTGCATGGATTAAATACTTAATGAGCGTATTGGTCAGAGAATTTTCCCTTTTTTATAATAGTCGCCACTCTGTCACATGCAGACGCCACATCAGCTCCAATGTCGCCAATTTAAGTTCAAATTACGCCGTTTTGTGCAGCCCCCTCCTTAAAAAAAAGAAAACAAAACTTTCTCTAAAAGCAAAATTTTTGAGTTTTTCTGACATTGGAGAAATACTGCTACTTGCGCCGCCTCAAGCCAAGTCTGTCCAGCGCTACCAGCGCTACCCAGCATGCGGCCGTGTCAATGCTCCATCAGCATTGTCCCGCCTTCTTGCTGTGCTACATTCGAGGGTAAAGCTCGCACTCAGGATCACTTGTAATTTGACTAGACGTCGCGAAAAGAAAAACAAAATACAAAATATAAAAACAAATTTTGAACTGCTGCTTGTCAGGTCACTTGGTGGATTTATTTTAAACTTTTTTCTGCACTAATTTTTTCTTTTTGTTTTTCCGCCAGTTTTTCTTATTTATTTACGCGCTTTGTTTGTTTTTTTTTTTTACGCTTGCCTGTGACAAATTACATTGCACAAAGTGTTGTTTGTTGTTGTTGCGGCTGCCACAAAAACAAACTACGCGTGAAACTGGCACAGGATGGCAGCTAAGTGTGAGTGGAGGCACAGTCGTGGGCAACTGTATGCTTCTTGCTAGTCGATGGCCGTGGGCCTTGGCTCATCTTAAGTCAAGTGAACTTTATCAACTTAATTTATACTCACATTCATATTTTCTTCTTTTTCCTTGCCGCGTTTTTCTTTTCTTTTTCTTTTTGTTTCAATTTTTTCACCCGCTTTTCATTTGCCACGCCAAACCGACTGCTGGCTGCCGCGCAGCCAACATTTCTTTGCATTTTGGACTAGCGGAAATTTGCTTGCATTAACATTGGATGCTGGCGTCGACGTCGACGTTGTTCAAAATTGTATTTGAAACTTTTGTAAAAGTGGCAAATGCTTTTTGTCAGGCGCACACACATCTATTGTATAGGCAATATACTAAGTGAAGTTATGGCAGGGGAGCGGCAGGTAAGTATGTGGCTGCGCGAGGGTAGCACCAGCAGCAACTCAGCGGATTATAAGCACAACAACACAAAAACGAAACCCTTGCAGTACAACAATCATTAAAATGCCATTTACATTTTGATTTCACAGTTCACAGAATCAATGGTAGTGAGTCAGTGGCGCTTGTATATACATGTTTTTCCACTAATGCTTTTGCAGTAATTTATCTACAAATTTTCAGTAAATTGCATTAAACATTTTTCTTCATATGGGCTGAACGCTTTAGTAACCACGCCTCATATAAAAACTAGATTTTAATTATTAGTTCGCTTTTTGTAAACAACAAATTACAAGTAATTTTTTTATCATAAAAATTTCAAATTATAATCAAAATCAAAAAGCAAAAATTTTAAAAATTACATTTTTTTTAAATTTTTTACTTTAAAGCTAAAAATTCAAGCAAATCGGTTTTCTGAATATCGGAAAAATGCTCGTCGTCCGATTTGTATTTAAGAGTAGAGCTGGAATTAGATTCAATTGAAAATTTGTTAAATCGATATTTTCTTTGAGTCACCCAATATCAATTTTGTTTTATAAAAAAAAAAAAAAAACAGTGGCTGCTTCGTAGGTAATTTCGCGCAATAAAAAATAAGGAGCTTTGAAAAATATAAATTAAAGTTAAATTAACTTGTATTTAGTTTCATCTTTAAATGGACGATTTTTTTTTTGAAATATTTTTATAATACACTTGCACAAAATAATAATAATAATAAAGTAATAATAATAATGGGCGGATAAAAAAATCAAATAACTGATTTCGTAAATTTTTATCATGAATATTTAACATTTCATAAGCAAAAAAAAAAATAATAATAATTATTATAATAATTGAAACAAATATAAAGTTTCTCTTAAAAAGAGATGCAAAAATTAAACTTATTTTCCTTGCAATTGACTTCATATATTTTTAAAAATAAATATTACTATCGTGTGTTAATATTTATTGAAATGGAATTTTTAATGTCAAATTGTTAGAGAACTCATGAATTTTTTTTAGTAATAAAATTCTTCAACTTAATTCTATTATCATTATCATAAGTACAGCTGAAATAATACAATTTGGAAAAACGTGTCAATAATTTTCTCATTCTAAGCTAAGCAATTGAAGAGAAATTATTGCCTGTAAAATCATGTGAAAAAAACCAAATGTCTTTGTAGCTAGTACTTTAATGATTAATAATATTATGAAATATACTTAATTTAATAAGTAAAATAAAATATATATTTAAAATTCATTTAAAACTGCCTTTAGTGAAATCTGTCGAGCGATGTTTCATCAAATTTTAAAAGTGGAAAGAATTGCCTTCTTTTCTAATACTTTAGCATTTTAAACCTATTTTTTCTTGAGGCAACAGCACATAATTTACCCTGTAAGTTAGATTTAAAAGCAATTAAGCTTTGTGTTTCACAAAGACTTTAAAAGTAGCTTTGGCCAAGCAAACTATAACTACTGTAAGCTAGTTTGATTACTGCTAAAACGCAGCTCGTAACTGCTGTAAAAGTGTGCAGCTGGGTGGGCCTGTGGCATAGGCACGTGCCATAAGCCATTTGTCAACAACAACCTGATTGGATTCGCTAACTAAGTGCGGTTAGCTTGTTTCTACTTTTTGCTGCTGTTGTTGCTGATGCTCTTTTTTTCTTTCACTTTTGCTTACTTTTCAAAACACTTAAAAGTAAAATGTAATCACAATAGGTATAATAGTGCCTGGGCGCGCGGGGAGGTGAGGCAAAACCAAAGAAAACAAATTTGCTTGGGGCATTTAAAGGAATTAAGAAACTGTAATATTAACAAAGCATGCAAAGCTAGAAGCTTACGTCTCTGTCTCTGCCTCTGTCTCTGTCTCTGTTTCTGCCTGCTTCTCATTTCTCATGTTTTCTGCGCTGCTGCGGAAATAAGCATTTCAATAATAATTGTATGGCCCCAGCGTCGGTAGCGGAAAAGTTTTGAGCAAAATGTCAAAACAACACACTGTGCAAAAGGCTGAAAAATGACTGCTTAGCCCTGCCCGCGTCCAGCAGCTGAGCTGAGATTCGCCAGTAAATTTTCATTGCCTACTTTACAGCGCTTGCTCGCCAGACAGAGCAGAAAGTAGCAAAGTAGCACGTGGCCTAGTCAAATTATATTTGATATTTGTAAAATTTGTGCGGCAAGTTAAATACTTAATCTGAGTTGTATCATCTAAATGTCGGCAATCATTCATACAAACTGAATGATTGACCTATTCCAGACTACTGAGCAGCTGCCGTATCTTTATTAGCCCAGTTGCCATCTGGCACAAAACTTCGCTTGCGCTTGGCCATCAGCAATATTAATAAATCTTATGCATAAAATCAAGTTTACAAAGTGTTTAATATATTTTTAAAAGTTTTATATATATTATAAATACCGAATCAAGTATACTCAGGCAGAATTTGAAGGCAACAATTTTTGGTAAGAATCTCATGGGCTGAGCAACAACCCGAGTCTGCTTATCAATGAAAAAAAGTCTATAGCCAGCCAAAAAAAATTTTTTTATTTAAAATTATAATTTTTTTTAAAAGTTTCGACATGTTTTTGGCCTATTTTTCAGCGGCCTTTCGCTGCGTTTTAAATATACAATTGATTAAAAGGGTCAAAACAGTACTCATTTCAAAGCCTGACCTGCTCATTTGATTGACATTTTCTTTTTTCAACAAAGCAATTTCTAAATATTTTGTAGGCAAAAGAATGGGTCAAATCTGGAGAATAGGTTTTTGTATAATTATTTTTCTTAATTTATTATTACATTCGAGCCCTAAACGCAATCTCTGCAAATGAAATCCAAAGTTGTCATGTCATTCGCTTAGATGTCTCGTGAGAAGCGCTTGCCTGAGATTATATCAGCAATCAGCTGAAAAAAAAATACTTGTTTAAGTTTTATGGTAAATGCCAAACTTTTGCTTAAAAATGCTTTGCAAATAAATGTTGCATGCCACATGTTCGTGAGGTTGCATTTGCAGAAAATATAGCATTTGCTGGCATTTGAAAATGTTGCTTTTCGGCAAACTATTATTTTATAACTCTATAATTTTCTAAACAAAATTTAAAAACATTTCCAGAATTATAATGAAAGGGCGCAATATTGCAAGCCAGTCTTTTAGCTGATAATTATATTGCTTGTTTTTGAAAAAAATAAAATAAATATTCAACTAAATTGGCTTCAAAAGTTTGCATTTGAGACTTAGGCTATCCTCTTTATTTAAGAAAAAGAAAAAAATTTATAATTACTATCAGTAAATACTGAAAATACTAAATTGAACAAGAAAAAAGTAGAGCAACATAAATATTATTGGCTTCAAAATTGGTCCTGGGTATTAACAATGAGTTGGGAAAAAATCAGTTCAAAAATTGCGTGACTTAAGCGTTGTCACGAAATAAGCTATTAACAGTTTAGAAAATTCTGTAGTATGCTTGCAACTCTGCCAAGGAGCACATTGAATAGAAAACTTTTTCTTTTATTGACGCAAACGAGTAAAACTTCAGCGGCTTTACTCTTGACAGCAGAGTCTGGTGTACAGCAAATAGTGAACTTCTGCATAAACAATTGAAGCCTTCAATGAAAGAAGCCTTGGGCAGCGTGATGGCTCCGCCTACGTGCCTACATAAAGACATAGTTTTATTGAAGGTTATAGCAGTATATTGACCCAAAGCTTTAATCGAACTTCGCGTGGTGCTAGTTCATTAGGCATCGCTATGTGAATGCTTAGCCCAAAAATGTAAGGTCTAATATTAAATTATAAAAACGAACGGGAATGGCATAAAAAAGGTGACTGTCGGGTTACTTTGATTAAAGTGCTTAGGAAAGTAGTTCAAGATGTGATTGGTTGTTAGATTGTCGCCGCATCTTCGAGGAGTTTCGCTAGAGTTCATATGTTCGTGTGTGAGCATCGCGTGTCAAATTCGGAGTTTTTCTCTCCATACAAAGGACATTTACTGAAGTTGAATAAAAATTGCCTTTTTTTTAGAATTCTTGCAAATCAAGTTTTGAACCCGAAACTGGGTAAATGTTTTGCTTCAACCACTCAATGAAGCTGCAGCAAGTGTGTTGAGCGGTTCGAACCCAAGTGGAGCACTCCCTTCGAAAAGCACAACATCATCGCATAAAATTTATGAAGTTTTACTTGCTGTACATCGTAGTTACTCTATTATTTATTACACCCAAAAAGTGTATTTAGTTTTAGTAAATTAATTGTACAGAAAACAATGAAATTGCTTACCTTACATGGTTTTGGAGCTTTAACTTCATCCACAATTTTCGCTCAGCTGCACAAAAATAATGAATCAAGCTACAATATTGTTGCTGATGTTGCTGCTGTTGCTGATGTTGCTGCTGCCCTCAAATGTGCCACAAAATGTAGCAGAAAAGTTCTTTTATTTAAATGCCATACAAACTTAACGGGGCTAAAACGTAGCATAAACATTAACACGCGCACACACCTACAAAGCTGGCTATACATGTACGCACGTACGTATATGGGGCATTGTGGCATTCAGCATCATCATTGTGGGGTCTAACTGCTGGCTGACTGCTGGTTGCCAGAGTACCAAAAAGTATAGAAAAACAATTAAAAATTGGCCAGCAATGTTGGGCAGAATGAGAATTGTGTATTTACAGTGTATGCCAGTGTTTACTGTATTTTGTGCGTGGATAAAATGCATAAATGCTCTCTCACTCGCTTTGTGCCAGAAATAAAAATAAAAATTGCAGTAACAGCATTGGTAACAATAAAACTCCCACACAGCAGAAATAAAATGGTAAACAAGCGAAACGAGCGGCAACAACAACACAAAGAAAACCATTAGTTTTCAAACACATACACACACACACACACACACAGAGTCATACACATGCACACATATCGAGCATATATATTTTGCCATGTTTTTAATCCACTTGAAGGCACTTAAGGCAGGATCACTGCCAAGCGCAAATGTGCCAAGTGCGCGGCGACTCTATGGGCTGACTCGCAGCTCAGTGCAGCTCAGCTCGACAAACAAAATACAACTTAAATGCGACTAACAGCATTGCTCTTTGGCCTGTATGCATCTGCGTCTGTGTGTGTGTGTGTGTACGCGCGTGCATGTGTATGTACGCTGAGTGCTTTCAACTTGTTAAAATTCATAATTCCAATAAAAAAAATGAGCACAACAACAGCCAGCAACCTGCTGCTGCCTGCAACCAGCAACATTGGCGACGAAGTGCATACAAAACTAATAATAACAAATGCGTACTGTATGCGTGTGTGTGTGTGTGTGTGTGTGTGTGTGTGTGTGGTACGGGTGTGAAATTCACTTGCATATGGCATACAGGCACTGCATATGCAGTTTTTGCGAGAGTTGCTTTTAAGAACTGTGTACAAATAATAATAATAATAATAATAATAATAATAATAATAATAATAATAATAATAATAATAATAATAATAATAATAATA
>JBANCW010000251.1:3643-13902 GCA_037040085.1 Colocasiomyia kotana | reverse complement strand
TTCATAAGAATCCTGAAATGAAAAAAATTCCCATAAAAGCAATCTACGTTAGTACAAAAATAAGCAGAAAATTAAAACCATATGTGTGTGTATATATATGTATGCAAGGCACAGCAACTCTTTATGTTAGCACGAATTGGAAGATGACGCACAACCATCTCATTCGCACTCAGCGACTTTACCTAAAACAAACTAAAGCCGAAATATAACGGATCTTTGTTTCGAACGAACTGCAGACTCCGTAAACGCTAAAAATATGTGTATGCATAGACATACATATGTATATACTATGTATACATGCACTGAAAATGTAAGAAATAAAACAATAGGTTTTGATGAAAACACAGACTTTTGTAGGCCGAAAAATGTGCAATATGTTATTTAAACCTACATCTTGCACAAATCACGACCTCAAAAAGTTCATGCATGTTTTATTTTTATATTTATAATTTTTACACGTTCTGATAAATCACAATTAGTATTACGCACTCCATTGCACTGACAAAAAAGTAAATTTGCTGATTGTACTACCATTTCTTAAGGCCGTGGCATGTGCAATACATTGTTTAAATCAACTGAATTGACACCTACCGCGGCCGAAAAATATGGAGTCTGAATTAAATTGAGCATTACAATTTGTAATTTCTTTAACATGTATATAGGTTGATAAGTGCGCAGCAATTTCAGGCTGGGGAATGTGCAATACATCAGAATTATTAAATGCATTTGCACAATCCACAGCTTAAAATTATTGCACAAGGCAATTTATTCACAACAAAATACAGGAAGCAATCAAATTCCACCTAATGCATCCAACGACCGCTAAAGACTGAATAAGCAAAACAGGCCGGTGACCTGTCAATATTCATGTTTCATATCTCCTCCTTTTTGACAATTTATTTCGTAGGCAAATGGCGGTATTATACGCATAATATATACATATGCATATGTGTAGGTATGCACATGCATACATATGTATGTACGTGAATACGTGTAAAACAGAACGCAACAGACGCAGAGATAATAAAATAACTGATTTTTCGATTCGGGTATGTACGAACTCGCATTTGGTATACACTAGTAAAATAGTCCTTTCAAACATATGGCGAATTTTAAATATGCGCACATTTTTTGATTACTTTTAATTAACTAAAAACACAGCAGCTCAATTATGACTAATTAAATTCGACTATATCCAAAATATATGTACATACAAACACATACCAAATCGTTAAATATCCACAGCCAGCAGTACAAGTTTACCTTTAATGTAGTTCTAAAACTACTATTAATATTAATATTACCAGGATAATGACATCATATCCAAACAATTTCACCTTTGCTGGCGGAACAATAAATTACCAAAAGTCCACACACTTTAAAATTTTAATGAAATCAAATCCAATATTTCATTTACATTTTATATTTTAATTAACACTCTTAAGCAATGCACCGTATTTAATTCACTCAAACCGTCTTATACACTTTAACACGCAGGATCCACTTGTGTTCATAGGGACAAAAAAAAAAAAAAAAAACAAAACCCTTCTTGCACTCAACAAATTAAAACGTCTCCAAAAATCAAATGAGGTGGTGTTAAGCTACAGTTGCCTTTATATACAGTTTTTAGCGCGACAAAATTTGCCAAAGCTACAATGTAGCCAAGCTGCATAGCGCCGTACCCTACTCCCATATTAATTACAAGGAATTCTGGAACATGCAAGACGAAATATGTCGTACAGCTGCGAGTGTGTGTGTGCGTGCGTATGCAGGTTTTCGTCTATTTATTCTAACGATTTTAAAGATCAACCATATGAGTAGCAATTCAAAAAAGGCGATATTTTATTGTACTTTTTAATTAATATGTTAATTTCACGTACATAACAATATTTACATGCATATGTGGAGTTCTGAGCTTTTGTTACATAGTCTTTACACATTGTATTAATTCTTGGTGTTATATTAAATTTGAGCAATCACATACACCTAATACATATCGTTTAGTAGTTGTTGCAGCTCCTGCAATTTTGGCTTAATGGCTTCATAGTGATCAGATTGGGTTTTCATCAGCGCACTAAGTTTGGTGCGTTCAGTATTTATATTTTGTAAGCGTTCACGATTTTTACGGCTCTCTTCCATGGCAATCTACAATTATACACGTTTGGATGCTTTTCTTTAAATCGATCTATCACAATTTACTTACATTTAGCACTTTTTCTTGTTGTTGCAATCGGCTCTGCATTAAATGTATGCTCATGTCCTTAAGTTGCATGCGTATTGGAAGTGTGCGTTCCTCTGGCGTCAATTCAGCGATATTCCTGTACAAGAAGACAGAAGAATAATTATTCAATGACTTTTGTTAATTAAGTAGTATAACTAACCAATCAGTGCCTTCAAATTCCTTGAACCTCTCCTTAAGAATCTCTAGCATAATCAACTTACTATGAACGTCGTTATTCTCGAAGAAATATTGATTGCCTTTTAACATACAGTCAGACAGGTAAGATTTCAGTTGTGCAACTAAATCATTGGTGTTTATTTCCACGTTTTCGTGCTCCAGTAATGTGTCATAAAACTGTTTAAAAATGTCTGGGCTAATAATGGACAACAAATTTGACTATTATGAAGTTCAAAACAATACATGCATATATATTATTATTACTTACCTCAAATCCTGAAAAACGTTGTTTATTGTCTTTTCATATGCTTTTTCGACTTTGAGCACTATTCCACTGTGACGATCATGGGCCTCATTAATGTCGATTGTACTTTTTTTAGTCGGATGGGTCATCTTACAAAAATTAATAAATAAATCAAACGAACTCAAACAAAAATTGAACCCGAGCGCTTTATTTTCTCACTGTATTGATAAGCCGGATACCGATGTATTTGCGATAGAAATTCAGTGTTGTAAGATTCACGTATATATAATTATATATTATAATTTTATCGATAATGTTATTTTTATAAATCAGTAAATATTTAGGAAATACTAGGTAAAATCATATAGGACGCTTTTATTTTATAATATGCTAAATTTTAAATTAATTGTGATTTTTGTTTTTTGCGACTGGCAGATGAAGATTTGTGCGCCGAACAGCCTTTGTCAGACTACTAATATACTTATCGACTCTATGGCATGCTAAAGTATCGATGCTGAATACGCCATTTTGCAATTCATTTATCTTTTTGCATTTTAATCTAGTGTGTTTGTGCTTCAAAATCAAGGAAATATATCAGTTATTAAAGAAATAAAATAAAAGAATTATTAATTTAATATTGCCTTGGCAGTTTGTGAATTAGATATTTATTTTGTTATCAAAAAATAACGAAGCAAGAACGCATAAAACAAGAGAACCGAGGTAAGCTAAAAATGACGCGCTTTGCACCTCAAAAAAGTTAAATAATTGTGACAATAAACATAGCAAACGTGTATATGTACTTGTATTCTGCTCGATTTGCTCTTGCTAATAATGCGATTATATATGCGCCGTATGATGTATTAACAGATTCCCAGACATGAGTTGCACATTTTTGAATATAGAATGTGTGTGTATGCATGTGCTTGCTTACATACAGGAGTATGTATATACTATGTACATATGTTGATAGTGTGCATGTTGATTCGTTTATATTGGTTTTTCATGTTAAAATCACCCGTTGGTCGGTCAGCCGCCCAGAGTCAGGGCTGATTGCTGCCTATTTTCGCAGCTATATATTTAAGGTTTTCAAATCACCAGGCAGGCACCTGGTAGCTTCTTTATATTTCGATTTTCTTTCAGCCTTTACTCTTTTTTTCTTTGCGCACTGTATTTCTTGGCTTCTAACACTTGCCCTCAGTGTCTTTTGTTTTGCTCTCACGTGTTAGCTTGCCGCGCCGGCTAGTTTACCTCGTATTAATTGCTGTTATTGTTTTTTATTTATTACAATTAAAATGCCGCAAGAGGAACTCGTCAAAGCGTACTGCTTTGTTTTGTTTGTGCCCAAATATACTTGCTTTTAATTTGAATATTGTTTTCTTCATTTGCTGCCGCTGCTGTCGCCCCTAACAGATAAAATCAAAACAAAATATTTTTCTACTGCCTTAGTGATACTCCACAAAACTCCCACGCTCGACTAAACACAAAAGTTCAACGCTCTCAACGTGGTGCTTACATACAGAATAGGAAAACAACAATTTTGCGCTTACCGCTTTTATCTACGACAAGGTAGCTAACCTATATTTTATACGAAGATTTCGCTGCTGCGGTTGCCTGGAAGTAGTATATTCCAATTTATAAACAATTTTACAGCAATTCGCATTTTGTATGCTAATTATGACAATAAGTTGCTATTTTTGGTGTGTTTATTGAATAAATATTATACGCTCAAATACATTTGTATGAATGAATACATAACCTCATATTGAAAACATCATGTTGTTTGTAAATCGAGTATGGAACATGTTTTGTCCAGAAGTGAGGATTGACGTTGTATTTAAATAAATCTATGCAGTGTAAAGTAAACTAAACCGTAATAGCACACCTTGAATTTATGAATGAATTTAAATTCGTATATCGAATATCTGATATATGAATTCAATAAAAGTATGCAATGTCATTTACCGTTCTTCGATACCTTTACAAGAGGAATAAGATAAATAATTATTTAGCATCTGTATTCAAATTTATGTCTGAGTTCTGTATATGTATGTATGAATTATTTACCTCGCATTTATTGTCATGCATTTCAGAGAGACCAAAATACTTTTGTTTTTATTCTCGCATTAAAATCCAGTTTGAAGCTTGGAGTAAAATTCACTTTTATTCGCCAACCATCCTCCATACCCCACAGCCTACCATGGCTTTGACGATTATGGCTAATTTTTATTGTGTGGCTTTTGCTATGTATTTTCGTTTATTTTTGCATTTTTTCACAGTGAGGCAATCGCGCTGTGATGTGAAGAGGAATTGAACCAAAGGCCAGCTACATTATGTGGCTGCCTCTTTGTTGTTACCACAACGCGACAAACTATACGCTTAGCATTTGTTTCTAAACGTTCTTACATTATGCTTATTTTCGCTGATATTTTTCTCAGTATTGTGTATGCTTGTATGTGTGTGTGTGTGTGTGTGTGTGTGTGTGCACCTTCCTATGAGTGTTATGAAATTTTCGTTGGCATTGAAACGAATTTACTAAAAATCATCTATCTACATAAATAGTACATACATACGCACACACGTACTATGTATGCAAGTTGTATACGGCAATTAATATGTGTTCACAAACATATGTATGTATGTACTTGAATCAATTATTGCAACTTCTTTGCTATTTTCATATATGTACATAAATACTTATGTACATATGTATGTATGTACATAATGTGATGATAAGTTGACGATTCTTTCTTGATTTATTTCTTCTATTACTTTTGCAGTGTTTTGTTGAAAATTGTATAGAAACGTCATAGTTGTTCTTATTATTCTTGAAACAAATACAATGACGAGTAAGTACACTTTGTTACGTTATTTGTTTGAAAAAAAAAAAGCTTAAACAATTTTCAAATTTTCATCCCTTGTTAAGTATTGCATTTATACATAAATGTTTATATTATTTATACATGCACTTTTACATATTGTACAAGCTTCAACCGGGGCAGCCACTAATGCATGCCTAATGAAAACGTTCATCCTTTTTTATACAACAGAAAAAGTGGCAATTTAGTGAGTGAGCTTTGAGCCAGGTTAATATAATACGATTTACTTATATTTGATATCATGTTCGTAGCATGTATGTATGTACATGTGTATGTGTGATATTTCGTATGCTCTTATATTGGTTATTTATAGTAAATAATAATTAAGTTGCTCACCTAGCACTTTAAATTATCCACTGCGCCACATTTTCCCTTGTAACTTTCCCTGTCCATCTTTAACAATTGTTATAGGAAGCGGCAGATTAAATTTCAAAAAAAAATGCAATGTAAATGCAAAGCAGTGCTAAACGAACTACCAATTTAAGGAAGCTCTATATATGTAGATGTTTTGTGCAAACATCTACATATATAGATGCATATGTATGTGTTTCTTTTAAATATTGATTGTGATTAAATATTTTATGTAAAATATTTTGTTCTTTAGTTCAATCAATATATTGAATAGTGTGCTTATTGAATAATCTTCTAATTATGCATATAGATTTGAATCGCAAAGGGCTGGTCAAAGAGCAAACATAAACATTTTTTAAACGGTCTGATAACGTAAACAAAGATGTGCAAGCATATGCAGAAAAGCCAGTGTGTGCGTGTTTGTGTGATAGCTAGCATCGTCTAAATGTAAGCCTTGGGAATTCTCTCAAATTGTGCATCCAAAGAGAATGAAATGACTAGTGGCAAAGAGTATGAAATTACTAGAGTTGCAAAGTAGAGAGGCCGTTCTCTTTCTTGAGAGGCAAATGTTGAACGATATAGTAACAAAGTAGTACATTATTATTAGTAAAATGGTCAACATAGGTCCATATATTTGTATATGTATGTACATACCATTTTGCATATGTAGGCATTGACAAGCAAAAAATTAAATGGTAATGTAAATATGTACAGTCTTTCAGTTTAAAATTTTTTCAATTAAAAGAACAAAAATTCAATTCCGACATATGCATATGAGTATGCATGTGTGCGTTTGTTCTGCATTGAAATAAATTGAAACTGAACTCGCGGCTTGTATTCAGTTTTGTTCAACATGTGGCAGGCTACGGCGATTGGTGAACGCGCGCAAGTTTTACGCAATATTATCAATTGTTGTAAGAGAGTAAAGCTCCAAATAAATCTAGGTAATATATGTATGTATGTATGTAGGTTCATAATTGCAACAGATCTTCTAAAGAGGACAAGCACATAGAAATTACATGTGCATGTATGCAGCTGCTTTTGCATTCATCGATCTGGATCTGGATTTCATAGCTTGTCAATCATGCATTTTACGGCAATAATTTACATAAAACCGATTACCGCACAGCCACACGAAGAAATGGCTATTAATTTGCATACAAGTAAAATTGTTGTTGACGTTTTCGATAGCCTTTTGGCAATTTGCATTTTTCATCCTGGGGGTTGCCCCTCAATAACTTGAAAATACATAGGTGTAAATGTTAAGCTTTTGCAACTCTCTGGTGGACGTTCTTTTCAAGCAAATTGCGGAATGCATTTACATTTACATTTAAATTTAATTTTATCCTCCAAATCCATGTACATGCATGTGGATGCACCTAAAGAAATCTTCTACTGGATAAAACGTCTACTTGTAATTAATTGATTTTATAAAATTGTATTAATTTTTTTTTTAATTTCTAACAAATTATCTGAGTTATTGTATGTGTCTTCCAGTCCGTTGGGGGTGATTTATTGGCAACAACTGCAAGCTACGCCCCTTCGACTGTAAAGGCATTTGGCAATGCCATCGCAATGGCTTCAAATGGATTAACTAAAATTTAAATTGTTTCCTCTTGTACCATATTCGGAGACAGATTGCGTACAGAGCTCTCTTGTAACTCTTGGTTGTTGGCTAAGCATCGAGAATTTGCCAGCATTATAGATGGCGTTCGCACTATAACATTGGCTACAACAACTGTATTTAATTCGTTAACAGTTTTGTGCGTTTATTTTTGCATATGTACATGCATAATGTATATTTACTTAAAAATCAATCAGTCAATATTGGTTTCGCTGTGCCACGACTACATTCATATTCTTTCTTGTTTCTACTGGCGAATGTACATTCACATTATGCCATAATCAAATTACGCTTACCCTTGCTGGCAGAAATCGGATGTGAAGTGACGACTTGTTTATAATATTTTTATTGAAAATATCTGTTGGTTCAGGGCGAATGACAACATACAGTCTGAATGTGTTTGCTCACAATATTCTCGCTCGGTGGGAGGCGGGCATAATTCGAAATGCCATAATTACATTTATATAATTATATCACAGGAATTTTTAAAATTGCTTTTGCATCGAAGTGAGCTCTGTGCTGCGTTTCATTAGAATTTAGTTGCACAGTTTATTCGAAAATAACAATATAAATATATATATATATATTTATAAATACTGCGTCATACCGGATGATGATGTTGCTAAATCCGTGTGACTAGTTTCTGATATCATTAATTGGATTAAAGTCCTAACATCCACGGAGTGGGCCTCACCTGAATCGTTCCTTTTTTCAGATTTTCTTCTATTTTCGTACAGAATAGGAACAGATCATAAGTGTAATCTCCACCGTCCATTCGAGATGATATATACGGCAGATGAACCGTATCAAACGCGATAAACGCTCCCCATAACATAACAGTATCTCCAGAAAAAATTTCTTCGGCGATAAAATTGAGGCTCCTTCGTTAAGTCTCTCCAATAGTAATTCTAGTCGTCAGCATCATCCCAGTTGATTTGTTTTCATCTGAAAAAATAACACGATAACAAATATGCTTCGAATTTCAATTCATTGTAATCGTTTGCTCTGCAAACTCAAAGCAAGCAATTCTGTGGCGCTCCAAGATTCTTGGTGCTTTGCGTATCTTAGAATGTACCAAGTGTGGACACGCCTTTACGTTCGTCGAATCGTTGATTTTGATGCGTTTCATTATTGCATATAAAACGCGTCTCGCGGTCCAAAATGTTTTTTATAAATTAATTGTTTTTATTTATTTTACTTCCATCTACATTTTTGAATAAACCTCATTCCTGGAACATTTTGATATTTTAGAAATTTGGAGATGTTAAGGCCCATGTACTTGTACTTTTTATTATTCGTTTGGCCGTTAAAATATTTCAAATATTTCGTGTCAAAAAATTGTTTCTCTATTAAGCTGTTGTTTTACTATTAAGCTGCTTCTATTCAACTATATATCAACTTTTTGCCTATAGCATGAAACACTAAAAACGCTACAAAAATCTCATTACGATCGAAAACTTATTCTATAATGCTGTGTGAAGGGGTAACACAAAAATCTAATATCAGATAGTTGTTGTTGCAAAAAAGATCAGAATCGCAGTGTTCTATAGATATGAGACGCATTTTAGAACTTTGATTTATCAATGTACGCGAATATTGTATGTACATTGTTGAACATAGAGTTATTGTTGTTATTTGTTCAACAATACAATAAGCCTGCATAAATGTGTGCACACACACACGTAAATAATGAATATACATGCGCATATAGTAAAGTGAATTAGTAGGTAAAGGTATTGAAACAATATCGGTACTAGGCTATGAGAATGAGACAGCAAACATTTCGCATTTGCCATTCACAGGGTGCATTTTTGTATGGAAAATTTGAAATTGGCGTTGTCATTTTATTTATCTGCATATTTGGCTCTAGTACAAAATCGATGTCACTTGTTGGAAATGTTGGCCAAAATATGTCGCACAGTCAATGTGTTAACTGTTACTCGTTTAGATACATTATGCATTAGTCTCTATGGGCGCTAAATTTTTACTTCTAGCTTGAGTAGCCGCTCCTCCGTATTTATGTATGTATGGGCAGGGCAGTCCACATACATAAATATATACATATGTATATAGTATATGCTTCACGCTACCTTTTACAGCTTATTTTGCATGTTCGCTTTGTCACCTGCGTATACATGCATATATTATGACAGGCAACAAAAAAAAAACTTATACACAAAAAATTTCATGACAAAAAACTCAAACTATGTTCGTTTTACGCTTCAAGTGTTTAACATGATTTTGGCTGTCTGTTAGAGTTTTTCTTTCCTATAAACATAAAAAATTTCAAACAAAGGAAATAAAATGGTTCAACAATGCAACTCAGACGTGCTGCATCCCCATCCCGCTCCATCGCATTATTGATTTTGGCATATATTTTTTCTTTGTAAAGCTTGGTTACGATTCGATTTAAAATCAATTAATAATTTTATAAAACAACCTGTTATTTATTGTTTATATACGACTAGTATGTTGGGTGTGACCGACTTTATAGTACCCTTTACGTATATATTATTATTATTTATTATTGCATGTCAAAGGTAGTTAATTCAAAAAATTCATTTGTATTTACAGCTTATATATGCTGAATTTTGGTGAATTTTGGTCTCAAAAATATAATTACAGAAAATGAGGCGTAAAGTATCCAACCAATGTACAATGTACATGTGCCCGAATTGATTTTTATAGTATGCGCTTTAATATCAATTAATAATAATTAATTAATTAATCTTTAACAGCGTAAAATTACGAATTGAATTAACTCAA
>JBANCW010000250.1:0-17025 GCA_037040085.1 Colocasiomyia kotana | reverse complement strand
TATGCAGTTTTTGTCGTTACACATTGAAGTGTCGCGTCTAATCGGCACCTTTTCTTTACCCTTTAAGTTTTGGCTGCAACAAGGAAATGACCAGGAGTCAGTGCAGCTAGATCATTCGGATCTGATGATAACGGGGACAGCGAGCGAGAATTTAGCTCTTCAAATGTAAATCGAGCACTTAGAAGTGATCGATTGAGTAGTGCTTTGGCGCTTTTAACAGCGGATTACCAAATGCCTCCAAAATGGGGTGCCCTGGGTGGGATGAAACGAAAAGTAATTATATCATGATTACAATATTTCGTAAGTGCATTTTGAGTAGTTGTATCAAACAGGAACCTTCGTAGTTCCTTTAACTTGCTGGATGCTTCTGTGAAATTCGTAGCATTGTCACAGAAGATCTCAGTAGGTAAACTATGTCTGGCGGCAAAGCGTTTGAGGGCGCCTAAATATGCATCCGTAGTGAGACAACTTCCATATGAACTACCTTTGTGCTAAAGCATACAAAGACAGCGACATAGCCTTTGTTATGTGGTTTCCCACTTATAGGGAGATACGTGTTGACGGGTCCAAAAAAATCAACACCGCATCGTTGAAATGGTTAAGACGGTGCAAGCCTCTCCTTTGGCAAGTTTCCCATTAATTGTTGTTGAAGTTTATGATGGTATCGAATACATTGAATGTATGATCGGACGGTACGACGTACTAAATCTCGAGCATTCACAATCCAGAAGATAAGACGAATCAAATTAATTAAGGTTTTCGGACCTGCGTGATAATTCTGTCGATGTAAATGTGTGACGTACTGCTGAACGAAATGGTCGTTTGTGAGTCACTAATATTTGCAAATTCTAAACGGCCGCCAACCTTAAGCAGTTCATAGCCGTCAGTTGTCTGCAAAAACGGAGTCAAGAATTTAACGTGTGTAGAAATATCCTTTCCATTATTCAAAGTGTATATTTCTGAACTAAAATGTTGTTGTTGCAAGTTCCAAATAATGTATTAGAATGCACGTTGAAACTTTAGAGGTGATGGTGTTAAATTAAATGGTGATGAATTAAAAACAAAACGTAGTAGCCAAGATACAATATTAAGGCAGCGAGTATGAGAACTTATTTTGTATATTGCCTCAAGCAAATGGTTGGTTTTAGCTATTAATTTGAACACCGATTTACGTTTTTCTAGTCCTACTATGTCTATGTCTATTTCGAAACGTTTGTTCTCGGACCAGTTGGGTGACTCTTGGTGTAAAAATTTCGGGCCATCAAACCACATTGTGTTATTGATTTCGGCCACTGTACAACCCCTGGACACGAGGTCAGCTGGATTGAGCTCCGTAGGGACAAATCTCCAGGGACAGCCTGTATTTCTGGATTACCTTAAAATGTAGATATCGTGGCCGAGTGCTGTTTAATCCAGTGCAGGACGATTTGCGCATCACACCACATATGTGCTGTATATTCCCATTGTAAAAAAAATTGTCTTCAATTTTGAGTACAATTGAGCTAACAGATATGCACCACACAATTCAAGTCTTGGCAATGATAATTTCTTTGTTGGTGCCACTCTTGATCTTGTTGGTGCCAACTGGGCTTTGATGTGGCCAGTCGCATCCATGGTACATATGTACATATAACAACCGTAGGCTCGAATCACAAAAACCGTGCGATTCGAGCTTATGTGGATTCGGCAGCGGACAATAACGGGGTACTGTAATTGAGCTCAATGATGACAAAAATGTTGTCTATGCTTTATGAATATTATGCTGTACTGATTCATCTCACTGTAAATTCAAAAGCCAAATTTCTTGTAATATGATTTCTGCATTGATAATGATAGTTGGAACACAGCCCAATGGATAAAAAAGAGATGATGCAGTTGATGCAATACTTCGCACTGCACAATGTGGCGCCGCAGCCGTTCCATATGTGACAGTTTTCAGTTCGTAAGTTTGCAGTGCTTCCTGAGGTGTACTTCTCCAGAGTACATATTGAAACTTGCGATTTCGTGCATTCAATAGCACTTGTCTAAACATTTTTACAACGTCTGCTGTGATAGCAAAGCGGTAAATACGAAAACGTAGAAGTAAAGTATACAAATCGGATTGTATGATTGCACCGACTGATAAGCAAATCGTTCAAGGATTTTTGTGAAGTAGTCTGACATGATGCATCGAAGACCACCCTCAATTTTGGGGATGTGCTATTTAGCTTAAAGATGCAATGATGTGGGATGTAGTAGTGTGGTTCATTTAATTTGGGCGAACCCATAACACTCATATGTCCAAGCTGCTCATATTCGTACATGAAATCAGTATAATGTGCCTTCAGGTCTGGATTACGGTTCAACTGTCGTTCTAATAATGTAAATCGCTTAAGTGCTATTTTATATGAGCAACCTTGTTTGTTTGGTTTTTCCTTGAATGGAAGTCTAACAATAACCCTACCAGTTTCATCTCGATGGACATTTTTTACAAAATTTTCCTCACAGGAATGCTGCTCTGGAGTACATTTGATGACTGGGGTGCTGACATCTTCAATGAGCCATAGACGCTCGATGCCCTGATTGATGGTTTTTTCAATGGAAATTGAGTAAACCTTTGCTGTGGGATTTTGCTTTTGACAGCGACCAGATACAATCCACCCAACAGTATTTTTTGTAGTGACAAAATATCGAAAAACGTTTTTGTCCCAAGGAGTAGGTCAATCCGATGAGAACGATAAAACTTGTCATCGGCTAATTGCAGGTTATAAGGTGTATTCTATTCTATTTCTAAATATAGTTGATAAGCTATATGAGAAGTAATACAAAATTCAAGTGGAAATTCAAAGGTTCCAAAATGTGATTTTACAACAATGGATGTGCGATGCTTTATACGTGCATTGGTATCTCCAATGCTGCCGACTTCCATATTGCATTTTATACGCGATGTACGAAGAGTTTGAGCGAATGCGTCTGACATATTGGTATCTCCAATGCTGCCGACTTCCATATTGCATTTTATACGCAATGTACGAAGAGTTTGAGCGAATGCGTCTGACATGAAATTCACTTGTTAACATGAATCCAGACCCTTGTTCAGACAATTGAGACAAAACACTAATTTATAGATAATTTCATAACGTTGATACGTTGGCATGGCAATGAGTTTTGAAAATTTAAAGATTTTATATTCAGAGCTAGAACATATGTGACCCGAGCGATGTTATTGCGAGTATCGTGGCTTGGCAATAGTCTTTGTAGCATGTAAATGAGTGGCGTCCATTTGATGATTGATTACTAGTTGACTCTAAATATTTGACAATGGCGTTCTACGATTTTGACACAGCTACTCCAAGTTGGCAAGTTGTTTCATTTTACTTATTTTTGGTGCTTTGATCGACCTTGCCAATAACAATTGAAATTAATAGCGACTGAGCTATTTGTGATTCATTACCTAGGGATAATAACGAGTTGTACAGGGCGGTTACATTATCGATGAGGCTGCGCACTTGTTGACCATTTGGCTTAGCAACTGATGGCAAGTTGAAAAGCATGTTAACATTTTACAAAAAAAAAAAAAAAAAAAAACAAATGTGGGGTTATCGTAACGAGAATTCAGGCGTTCTAGAGCCTTTGGGTAGTTTTCAGATGTTATTTGGAAAACCTTTACTGTTTTCTAAGCTGTTCTCTGCAAACAATTTAGGAGCTGATTAAATTTTTCGATATTTGATAAATATATATGTTTATCAACGAGCTGATTAAAGCTGGTAATAAAATGTTTGTATTCTGCATATTTGCCATCGAAGACAGGCAAAGCAAGCTTAGGCAATTTCATTGATGATGTTGAGCATGGCAACGCTCCTGCATATGTTGATTCAGGAGGCTCAACACCAAGTTGTTGAGTAATACAGATTTTGGTGGCTATGTAGATTTCTTCAAGTTCACTGCGCTTCTAAAATTGAATTTCATCCGGTTGTAGTTCCTCAATCTGAGACTGCACTATCAGTATCTGTTTAAAATAAGCCTCTAAAATAGACAACCGGCAATTTAATTCTGCTGTTGGCAATACCTTCAAACCAGGAGAAGTGCTTGTGTCCACCAAACTTCGAATACGAAAAATATTCCTTTGAATATTTGTACGTTGTTGTTTTAATGATTTTAATGAAGTCATGTTGTGATGTTTTGGTTTTCAATGCCAGCGAATGAATGAGTGACAGAGATGCTTTCACTCAAGTCAATGCGGCAAAAGTTTAATATTTCACTCAAATATTTCAAGCGGCAAGTGTGAGTAGCGTATATGCGATGAGTTGGGTGAAACCGAATGTGATGTTTAAAGGCAACGTAAGTATAAGAACGAACTCACCAAACAAAAATGACAGGACGAGGCAGCTTTTAGCAACAAGCGACGTGACGAATAGTGGCAAATAACGGCAGAGCGTCTAAAAGGGCGACAGAGACCAAAGGCGACAGCAAGGCGGTGTCTGCGTTGTAGTAGTATGCAACAACGTGGCTTTGTAAGTGTGATGGCAAGGCATCCAAATATCTATGCATGTATGGTTATTTTTGATTATGGCAGGGCATCGATTCAAACAAAGTGAGGTGTCCAAATGATTGACCTCGGATGATGACAGGGCGTTCAGTCCAACAAACGAAAGATATCAAAATTTCGTTATAGCCATGTGTAACCAGCAACGAGTAAAAATGTCTGATTTTATAATTTTGATTATAACATACATATGTATTTAAATTCACAAAAAAAAAACTGCATGAGCCCCACGTTGGGCGCCAAAATGTTGGATCAAGAGTGTTTTCTTAATCATATGAAATATTCAGGGGCGAGGGTGCAGCCTTTATATTTAAAGTAACAAATTAAACAAATTTTCTTTATGAGTCGTCGCTGGCGATCTTTTTTCAAACTTTTTTTTTCTTTTCTTTTTATTATGTGTATAAAGATTCAGCAATGCCAGGAAAGATGTATATAACTATGTTGAATATGTAATGGTTTACATGATTTGAATAGGGAAAAAATGTAAATACAATACGGATTGAAATTATTTGTCAATTAGGATAAAAATAAGAAATAAAAATACATATAAAATTATTTGCTTAATCTATAAAATGTGTATGTTTTCTCAAACACAGAGTATACTACCCTCTCCCCTTCTCTATCATGAAACTACAATATACGTGATTTAAAAGTTGGCTGAATAATAAGTTTGTTGAATCTGGTGCCTATAATGCGAAGCACATATACTGGGGCTTTTGACAAGCAACCACTATGCGCTCAAATATCTTCCATACATCATGAAAGAACCACTAAGGAGAGCAATTTTTGATCCCAACGTACCACCGAATACAACAATGCCAATACGTAGGCACACAAGCAAGTGGGCTCATAGTGATGAGAAAGAAGCTGTCGTATTAGCTGCTTGCTTGCATAGCATTTTTCAGCCCAACCCAGCAACTAATTCTTTTACGTTTACTTCATCAACAGAAAGCATTCAAGCTATTCCACTGGAATTCCGAATGGACAAAGTGCACGGTTACGATTTGATTACTCCATAATTATAACTAATATTCCCCATAGTGACGTACAATACATAACCCTGTTTTTTAACGCAATCATAAAACAAACGTACTATCAGCCAGCCACCAAAAGCCGATTATATATAGACTCTAGTAATATCGTGCCTCAACGCCAATTTGTATTTCGCCAAAAACGTGTTAAAATCTAAGTTAACCGAATAGGGATTGAAATTAAATTAACGTTGATAGATGACACTACAATTCTCGGTTTGTCCAAATGATCTCTCCTAGCAGCAAGAAAATGGGAAGAAGGTCTAAAATACATATAAAACTGGTTGGCAAGCAAGCGAATAAAATTGGCAGTTTTATAATGAAGTCCTGATTCCTATATCAAGGAAATCAGGATAACTAGAGAGTTCGTCAAAGCTATATATAATATTATAAAAGAGAATGTTTGATTAAAGCCTTATACATACATGCATCAGGTACTAAACTGCCACTAAACTAACAAGAGAGCAGTTATAGAGTTATGTCTGAAGAAAGACTCTGACTCCTATTTAAGCGTCACTTCGCAGTAACCACATCCATCTCGTAGAATGATGATTTTCTATTCAAGAGTCACAACTCATAACTAAGCAGTTACTAAGTCAACAGTAACCACAAAAATAGTACTAAAATGGGTCATCAGTATATGAGTTGCTCCCAGTAGAGACAGTAGCAGATCAACTCACACAAGGGGTAAACAGCCTTGCACTGTATCTAGTTCAATAATTGGGCCAGAAGACTTCTGTATACTGGGCAAATACATTTTCGTGAGGATGTATGGAAGGTATATAGATGCCGTCACCAAGCTAAGACATCAGAACTAAGGTATTCCAAAAAAATTATAAAAGAGTTTAAATCTAAAGTTATTCAAAGCTTTGATGCAAATGGGCAAGAACTCTCTCAGGGATCCTTATGGAATATTATAGACTGAGGAGTCATCTCAGTAAGTAGCGTCGCTTCTGTAGTATTGAGAAATAAACCTCACCTCATATTCTAGGAAAGTATCCTCCGCTGGCTAGGAAAAGAAGAATCTTACCCAGTAAAGCATTAGAACTCTAGGCACACCGAATACTTCCGTTTATTGGGGACTTGAGTCTGATTGGTGAGCTTTATGCCAAGTACGGAGGTAAATAGAACTAAATACTGGTCGCAGTAACCAACTTACACCATAATAACAATACTAAATAATATTACAGACATTATAATATGTTGCAGTAAATGCCCCACCATAGCAGCTCCAAAACAGATCATAATTTTAATACAATAGAAATAGTTTATTTTTTTTTTTTCAAATAATATCGCCTAAAGCTAGAAGAAGGAGATATTTATATCTTTACAGCTGGACATAAGACCATTATCCTGCATAGGCATTACGATACTGGGAACTACCCTTATGCACAAAACACCTCACAAATACCTCGGTGCTATATTAGATAAAAGACTAACGTTTGAAAAGTACATAACGATGATCCAGCGGTCGGTTCTAGCAAAAGATGGTACGATGGATCTGCTACTTGAACCAAGAAACAAACTATTCCAGTCTACCAAGGTTACAATTTGCAAGTGCATTGTACGTCCTATATGGAAGTATGCCCTTCAAAAATGTGCAATGCTCCCTGGTACATGCGCACCAGAGACATCAAAAAAGATCTAGAAATAGAGTATAAAATGGCTAGAAGTGAAAAGTAGAGAAGATTTTTAGTTAACATCTATAAAACATTTAATAATGACCGCTGAGAATAAAAGTCAAATAACAGCAACAACAAACACATAGAGGCTTATGGAAGGTTTCGTTTGACCGCGGTCATAATGAACGTATAACAGCCACTTAACAAAAGTTAGCATCATACCGTTTATGTTTTCTTCTTTTAAAGTTTTTAGTAGTTGGAAATTAATATTTCTCAATATATATCAAATCCTTCATCGATTTTTTTTATAAAAAAAACTACTTATTTCCATCGAAAATAAACAGAACATTTTTCACACAAGAATTGTTATGCAACAGATGTTCAACGTAAAAAAGCATTTCACCAAAAAATCATAAGAACATTTACATTAAAATAGAAAGCCTCATGCTTTAAAAAAAATGATCCATTAACAAATAACGGAAACAATAACAATACAAAAATAAATAGATATTTTACCCTATAATTTATATATAATGCAAAAAATAGTGATTTCAAGTTATCGATATTTTAAATATTTAATACAATTTGTAATTAAACATTCTTTCATATAATAATACATAATAATATAATATAATAATACTTTTGATGGAGTCCGAATCTTTACTTTTAAGAGTTTTTCAAATACTTCTGTGTTTCAATTGCGCCTGATCTTCCTTCGCAATGAGCATCCAATAAAATATATTATATAAAGTTCATTTTGGATAAACTGTGATTTTGCGATAAATATCGATATGTTACATTTTGTTTTTTATATATCGATTTTGATATTGATTATTTAACGAAATAACCGAAAAGTCCCATCACTTAAGATATCACGCAGCTTTGCAAAATACAAAGGCAATGAAAATAAAAGCTTAAAACTATTTTCCATGTTTGAAGTATGGGTGCAACGATGGGAAAGAACGGAAATTTACTCGACGCATTGCCCACACAGGTGCCTTGATTGTAAAAATGCATACATTAAAACTAATACATTTTGTTACAGGGAACACTGCATATTGTTATGTTGGGATTAGATTCCGCGGGTAAAACAACAGCACTTTACAGACTAAAATTTGAGCAGTACTTAAATACAGTACCTACTATTGGCTTCAACTGCGAAAAAGTAAAATAAATTGCACAGCCTTCTGTGAAAACATGTAGCTAACGTAATTTTAACTTGTGTAGGTTCAAGGCACGTATGGAAAAGCTAAGGGTGTCCACTTTCTTGTGTGGGACGTAGGTGGGCAAGAAAAGTTGCGACCGTTATGGAGGAGTTATACTAGGTATGTCGGTGCTTCCTTGCATATATTCTGTGTAGCCTATATATATAAACACAATGACATTTATAAATATATTTTAGATGTACAGATGGAATATTGTTTGTTGTGGATTCTGTCGACACAGAACGTATGGAGGAGGCAAAAATGGAATTGATGCGTACAGCTAAATGTCCAAATAATCAGGTGCATATACAAATACGATATATTCAAGCTAGTCTTATTCATAAAGAACAAGTATCAATTTTTAACATAAATAAATAGTTGGAGAATAATCTAAAAGATTAAAATTAAGTGAGGCAAGTACATACTACGTAAGGCAGACCTGTACCTTTGGTGTGCTTTATTTTATTTACTTATAGGTGGAAAGCATTAAAAATCTTTTGTGGTTTTGAACTTTTGAAATTTTGGAATCACCTCACACAAGAAAAACCCACCAACGCAACGATTCCTCGCGGGAGGAGAGGTGGTACCAAGGCATCGACCTAGACTAGGATCTGAAGTTGCGCTATCTCGCATTACAGCACCACGCTGTAATATGACATTTGTGGCCATATTGCTGACATCCCAATTGTTGTAAAGGTTTATCCGCGACTCTAAATATCCCTCTTGCAGTTCTAGCTAAGTATCTTGGACACAAAGAATATCTGCTCTGCATCTTCTATACTCCGCGCAATCTGTGCAAAGCGTGTCCGTCCCGTTCTCAAATCGGTGTAACTAGGATTTCAAGCAGCCAGTAGTTGGCTAGGCTGAGAGAGATTGGTCGCTGCTGGCTACCTCTCGCCTGGGCGACTCGATTGCGACTTGTTGGCTTCTACAACGCATTGCCTTGCTCTATAGTTAGTTCTCTTCAATACTAAAAACCATTATACTTGGATATTCATTGAATTGTGAATTGTATTATTTATTGCGTTCTCTATTTCATCTTATTTAATGTACAATTTTTTATTATTTTCACTACTTCGCATTTTATTTATGAGTGGTTCTATATCCCTATTTATGTGTTCCACTTGCCCGTTTGCTTGTGGGGATCCTGTCGCTATCTTAATATGAATTATGTTCTTTGAGCTCAAAAATTGTTCAAACATTTCCGATGTGAAACATGTTTCCCTATCTGATATAATTCTCATTGACTTGCTATAAGATCTAAGATAATCATGCACTAACATTGATTGCCTCTTTAGTCTTTGTGATCCTTGTCGGATATAACCTTACAAATTTCGTACATGCATCTACATATACTAAAACATATTTCATTTCACAATGCATTTGGTAAATCGGACCACAGTGGTCAATGTGAATAACTTCGAACGGTAAATTTCCCTTTAGTATTATATGGGCTTCCCTTCTTGATTTCCATTTTTTTTCCTGCGGAAGATATAATTTTAGAAAGTTTTCATTTGTTCGTGTGCTATTAGTTTTAGGTGCGGTATCCAGTAAGTTATTTGAATTACATCTATAATTTTATCCATTCCCACATGTCCTAATTCGTTGTGGTACTTGTATAAGATATGGTTTTCCATTGCTTGCGGGACACAGAATCTTGTATATAACACCGCGTTTCTCATATGAAAAAACTCATATTCATACGTAATTAACTGTTCTCTTATTTTCCTTAACTTTTCGTCAGTATTCTTGCAAATTACTAAATAGTCTTCAAATGTGTTACCTTCTATTTTTAATATCTGATTGCACTTACTTAGAGCATCTACGTGCTTCATCTTGTTCTTGACCTGTAATCCAATTCAAACTTATAATTCTTTTGTGACTTTTCAGCTTTACTTCATATTTCCTCTACATTTCCTTTTTTACTTTGTTGCTCTACGTTTATGGCATATTCTTTTAGATTATCTAGGTCTCTTCCTTTTTAATAATACCAAATAACATTATACATGTATATATTTGTGAATTGTATTATTTATTGCATACTTTATTTCTTCTAATTTACTGTACCATTTTTCATTATTTTCGCTACTTAGCATTTTATTTATGACTGGTTCTATATACCTATTTATGTGTTCCAGTTGCCCGTTTGCTTGTGGGGATCCTGTCGCAATCTTAATATGAATAATGTTTCTTCAGCTCAAAAATTGTTCAAATATTTCCTATGTTGTCCTATCTGATATAATTCTCATTGACCTAAAATAATCATTTAGTGCATCGATTGCCTCTATAGTGTTTGTGGTCCTTGTATGATAGAACCTTATAAATTTCGTACATGCATCTACAAATACTAAAACATCTTTCATTGCACAGTTCATTTGGTGAATCGGACGACAATTCCATTTCAATTTCAATTTATTTTTCACTTTTTTTATAATATTAACAATGTGTGATTTATGACTTATACTAGTAATAAGAGTATAGGTTTGATATAACACCTCTTCTACTTAGATATATAATTATGTACAAAGGAAAGTGATTAGTGACTTAATAATTTGGGAGAAAAAAAAGTTAAAAACCCCATGATGACTTATAGATAAACTTACAACTAGGTGGCTAAGCCAGATCATTAATATGTGGGTATATTGAGTCTTGACCATTTCGATTTTAGCTCGACTATGTAGGTCAATCGCAGAGTAGTGCCAGGGAGGGTTATATATGAGTTTTAGTACTTTATTTTGGCAGACCTGCAGCTTGTTTATATGACACTTGGCTATGTCTGACCATACTGGTGCACCGTAAAAAGTTACTGCTTGGTAGATTGACCTGAACAGAAACATTTTATTTTCTAATTGTAACCTTGAGTTTCTGTTTATAAATGGGTAAAGAGAGTGAAGCAATTTTTTCAGTTTTTTGTCCAAGGTGATGCCCAAGTATTTAACATTTGGTTCCCATTTTACGTTTTCCCCCTAATTTTATATCGGTTGTGGGGACATAGATGTCTTTGCGTTTACGCGTGAAAAAAATGGCCTTTGTCTTTTCTGGACCTACTAAGATTTTCCACTTTTTAAAATACTCTTTCTTCTTCATCGTGCCACACAGAAACAAAGGCGGCTTTTATGTCTAATAGAATCATTCCAGTAGACTTTGAATTGGAAAAATTGCTTTTGATAATTTTTTTTTTATTCTGATGAGGGGATGCAAAGTGTTGTGCTCTCTTCGAAAACCAAACTGTTCACGTGGCAGGATACTGTTCGATTCAATGAATTGAGTGTGCTTATCCTTAATTTATTTTTCCAGGATTTGTTTATTGATGATAGTAGACTTATAGGCCTATATGAAGAGAGCAAATTAGCAGGCTTGTTGTTTCGCAATGGCAATCACCTTAGCACATTTCCAACTTGAGGGGAAGTAACAGAGTTTTAAGCATTTATTTACCAAGCAAATAGGGAACCTAATTCCTTTCAGAGGGAGTGCTTTTAGGCTCAAATTATCAATTCCGTCGATCCCAGAAGCCTTCTTATCCTCAAGTTTTTTGAGAAATTGTTTTATGGCGCTAGTTCTAACATTGAGGGCTTAGTGAAACCATCGCTAATGATTGAATTGAGGCTTCGACGGCAGCTTTGGTTGGTTTGTCACTAAGTCCTGCAGTTAAGGTATGATTTAGGCTGAATGATTGAACGAGCACCTCAGCGTTCTCTTCATCTGTATCATAGCGATTGTCGTTTGATAGTAAAGTAGGTTTCACCCTATGTTTCTTCCTAATAATTTTGGAAAGTTTCCAAAAAGGAAAAGAACCCTTATCCAAAGATGAGAGAGCGATATTCCAGGATTTATTACGAAAGTCTAGTATCGCTTCGGAAACTTGATTATTTTGCCATTTCTAGAGGATGAGGTCACGCCGCCGAATATTTCTGCTCTTAATTAAGTTAAGTATGTTCTGTGGTCTGGTCATCTGTGTCTACCTGCAGGAATGTAAGTGTTCTCTGAAGTATATGTTAGGAAAAAGTTATTACTGTCGACTTTGGCTTTTAGTAGGTTGCCCCATGAATTGGCTCTGAGACCCCACGAAATATACATTTTTTATGGCCATTCAAAACATATATTTTTGGCAAACTAATTGATCCCCATACAATATTATTAAAATGATTAGTATAAAATGTCTCGTGGTACTAGGTTGTCCGCCAAGGAGCAATCAATAATCATAGGGATTCATAAAAGTGGTAATTGAGCAGCCGTAAAATCGGTGCAAAATGCTAATTCAGTGGTGGAATCGATGTGCAACGAACAAATAAATACTCATTTGGGACTGTAAATAACAAGGAATACAGAATCGTTGAAATTCTACATGAAAATATAATATTTAAACATACCATCAGAGTACCCAAACCAAAGCTATTAGAGCGTCATATAAGGGCTCATAAATACCGAAAAATAATTAAATTGGAACGGCCCATACAATTGAAAATTTATTACAGAGATTCGCGCCAGGAACGCCGATCTTGCTACAAATGATGCTTTGGAGATGGTAGTTTGATGATATGATATATGTTGCATTCTGCTAAAAGGATAAACGCCCTTATGCTTTATATCAACTCGATTAAATGCCAGTATGCATATAGAGTGAACTGATCGAACAAGGTTACTATTAGGTATATTAAGTTGAAACTGAAACAAAAAAAAAATATATATATAGATTAAATTGTTCTGTAATGGTTAAGGGATCATCGAACGTTTTCAGAAGTTTAGATCATCGGCTGAGCAAACCCTAGGATATTTGGAAGGAACAGATTAAACAAAGGGTGACAGATACACAAATAGGTATCGAGATTGAGGAACAGGAACATACATTTTTAGGTTGGTTCAGAAGATAAGATTTTATTCAAAGCTTTCTTCCTTCTTTCTTTATTCCTGACGTAACGTAGATGGGCGCGATGGTGAACGGATGTTAGAAAGTACAGATGGCTGTGTTGACAAATAGTGTTAGAGAAAATATTGATGGCAACTGGTTATAGGAGTACATGCAAAAAAATATTGGGAAAATGTTCAAAGACGGAGAAAATTTTAATGATAAGGCAATGCTGTGCCCGTAGTGTTAGCTTTTTTTTGGTTAGGGGAATCAATAAGTATTTTAAGGTCCTCAAACTTGTGTATGAATTTCAAATTATTATGGCTAGTGGATGCCATTGCTTCGTTCAAAAAATAAAAGAAAACTTGTAAGAAAGCTAAAGTCGGGCTAGGACAGCTGTTGCTCGGCTAAAGTTAAATATTAATCAATATGTTTATTGTTTACTAAACTCATTTCTGATCAATATAATACTAAAAGATTTATTTATTTTAAGGCCACCTTGCTAGGTAAACTATTTATGAACTATAATCATTTTAGGGGGTTCCAGTGCTTATATTAGCAAATAAACAAGATCTTCCGAACGCTTGCGGACCAAAGGAGCTTGAAAAACTTTTGGGATTGCACGAGCTGAACAACCCAATACAAAATTCATTGTTAACTTCTAGCTCATCATCAACTGCCAATATTGTGGGATATAGTAATCCAAACCAAAGCTGGACTGGATGTCGATTTACTACATTGACTCATCTACAATTACCGCACAATCTATCAGATAGTGAAATTTCCAATACGAATATTTCATTAAATAGCACCGAATTGTCATCGCATTGTGGTTATTCTAATACTTCGGAAATTAATTTGCAACATGAAACCAAAAGCTGCGTATCACTTACGTCCTCCACATTGAATAATTCATATATTATAAAAAAACATACAACAAAATCATCAACATACATACCAGTAAAAGGCTGGTACATTCAACCAGCTTGCGCTATTACCGGTGAGGGCTTACAAGAAGGTTTGGAAGCCCTTTATGATATGATATTAAGGCGACGGAAAGTAAATAAGTCTCATAAAAAAAAAAGATAATAGTATCGGCTTATTAATCAAGGATTTAGTAATCAAAGCCTGTCTAGCACAATTAAATATTTACTAACAAAAAGTTATAAGTAAACTACCAAATAGTTATTATTTTTGAATGCGTGTTGTATGTACCTACATATTTAATCGTTTAAAGATACATATTAATTATTTGTGCTAAGACGGTTTATTCTTAGGTTTTCGAATAAAATTGTATGACTTCTCCGTATTGATTTCTGGGAACTATTTATTATAATTTTTTTAAGAATTGATAGCGCATTGCCTTTTACAGATTTAATATTAACTTAGATTTTTTTTATTTTCAAAACCTTGAAAGACAAAGACTGATGGCTTTATTGGATTCTATTGTTCAAATTCTATTCGATTTAAAAATGCGTTACTCCAGTCTGCACAGTTTTAGAAATGATCGTACGAAAAAATATTATATTTTTTTGTATCAGAAATAAAAAAGGATTTTTTAAAGATTCAAAATAAATAATTTTTTATTTTTCTAAAATTCGTTCGAAAAATACTAAAATGTGGCTATATTTAATTATATATTTTATTTATGTTAAGTTTAATTCGAAGGTAGAATTTTAGTTCAGAGCTGTTATATGCATACCATTAGTTAGTTTATACTGCACCTATTTTTAACTCGGCGCTGTTCATTAATAATATTGGTAAATACGAATACGAATAAATTTAGGTGAAACTCGCTTGTGTGCCTTGGTCATAGTACCTGATTTTAATATTTTCACAATTTAACTGCATCATATTAACTGTACAAAAAGTTGGCAATAATGGCACATAATACTTCACAAAAGATCATGGTACGCTAAAAAGTCTCTACCACTAATGAGAACTTCTACGAAGATTTAGATCTAAAACATACGAACTGGTCACACATATTTTTTCCCTGTATAATATTTTTATGCAAATGCGTATAACATTTATACCGTTTTAGTGAGCATAAGTAGGCGTCGTCAATCTAGTTTTATATGTATATTTGTACGTCGTTCGTATGAACACTTCGAAAACTACAAAATAAAAAATTTGGTACGTAGATTATGTTTATTTCATACTTTGATTATTATTATTCATTTATGTGAGCAAGATCAGCTAAAGCCTTAAGCTACGGTGTGATGTGTTATTTTATCCTAAATGTTGGGCATTTACAATTCTAATTTGTTAAGAATTTTAATGAGCATATTTATATTTTGGGAATTGGGATCGGATAATAATTCTGGGAGTGTTGGAATTTGGAGTCTATTGCATAGCTATAAAGTATAAGGTGTAATGATATAATTTTAATATATCCTCTACGAAACTTCACCACCAAGCCTATATTTTAGCGCCAAAAATTATCAATTGTTCTTAAATCTTGAAATTCTGTATTAGATTCTTGCTGTTATCGTTTATTTTTTAATCTTAGGTACTATATATAGTCGGTCATAACTGACTGTAGCGTTCTTGCTATTTTAATTTAATTTATACAATAGATAATTTAAAATATGTACAAAAGAATTATAATACGACTATGAAATACCTGCTGTAATGGGACAATTGTTTATGTTACACTGCGATTCATGGAATACAGCTTCATTTGCTTTGTGGTTGTTTGGCGGTGATGACGGTTGCTGTAACTCGTTTCTTAAATTACGGCTTTTGACAAAGATGGGGCATTTCAAATTTGTCCGCACCCTAACTGTTTAGTTGCATTCCTCTAGTTATTGTTAAAAAGTGAATTTTGAATACATGGAGAGTATCAATTCCAGGTTAGTTAAGTGTGTTAAAAGAATATAAAACTACATAGAATGAGCATCTCATACAAAACAAAATTATATGTGGGTATTGATATTGATCCATTGCGCTGCCGCGGCTCGTTGTAATTGCTCTGTTGCTTACTTTTTATATCAATCAAAATACATAAATTAAGAGATAATAGTTTAATTTTAATAGCATTAGCTTACTGAAACGGGTTTTCAATAAATCCATACGTCTTTACATAGCTAAGAATATATATAAATAATTGCCGTATAAATATGAAATAAAATATAATTTGAAAAGAGTATGCACCTTTCAATAATTATTATTAACAGAATCGAAATTTGCTAACATTACTTTGACGTGTCTCGACGATTGGACAAGAAGGCATCAGCAAAAACGAAGTCGCTTGCGTGCTAGGAATAGAATTGCTTCCCCTTTGCGTAGCCCACCGGCATTTTAAAGCTCTTTTTCATTTTTTGTGGAAATGCGCTTTCTATGTAGTTTTATATTTTTTAATATCTTATAGTCGAGGTGCCCGTCTATATAAGACCCTGACAGTATTAATTGCAGCCAAAAAGCCAACACATTTAATGTAGTTCAGTTCCTGGAGCACATTCGTGTTTGCTATGCGCTTGTTGCGGTTAGGCCTTTGCAGTATCGTTTACAAATCGCAGTAAAAATTGAACAGAAATGCCCGGAATATATATAGGAATAGAACGGAAATAATATAAATTTAAATTGTAATGTACTTGTTAAACCATGTTATAATTTGCTTAAATCTAAGCGAGTTAGACGCTTAATTCATTTTCGGGGAGGCCCTCATAACTTTCAATTGTATAACGATAAATATCTAAGGTATTTCTGCAATAAAAGTTATTATTATTATTATTATTATTATTATTATTATTATTATTATTATTATTATTATTATTATTATTATTATTATTAT
>JBANCW010000249.1:0-17045 GCA_037040085.1 Colocasiomyia kotana | reverse complement strand
GCTGTGGGAGTTATTACCACACAGAATAGTAAACCAACGCAACTTAATAAGAAAAAGAACAAAAATATTTTATTATATATACTTACCTTCCTTAGTGTTATTCAAAATGTAACGTCCATAAATATTACTAGCATTAGTGACAAGGCAGGCATATTCTTCGAAAATAAAGGAATCGTTGGGCTGACACGAACCTCATGGAACATAATAGTTCATGCCGACCTGAACGATTACTGAGAGTTCAAAAGGTGCGTTGAAGAATCATGGATTACAATTTCTCACATCAACGCATTCATACCTAAAAATTCAAATACCGACAATATTCTAGCCCTAATGATGAATTTATTAGAAAGGATTCAGCAAAATTATAATATAATCGTCCAACAAACTGCAAATAAAAAAGGCAAAGAACAGCTAGAGCACTGCTCAGTTTCATGAGCAGCATGATGCACGATTTATTTGGTGTAATGGATGAAGAGCATGCTAATGCTCTTTTAGAAAAGGTTAACAAAAGCAAGAAGAATGAAGCATATCTTCTTCAGCTACTTCAAAACCAAACGACGGTGCAAGATGTAACAATTAACATTATGAAGAAACATAATGAAGTAATATTGAGCAACTTCCAAATTATCAACAACACAATGAATTCGCTTGTACGCGAAATAGAAAGCAAATGGAATTTCTATATCTTTCTATCATCTGTCGAAGCAATATCAGTGAGTATGGAAGCATTTGAGCATCTCCAGCATGACATAATTTCAACTGTTTGGAATTCAAGAGCAAATTTTATAGAAACAGTACTTCCAATCAAAAAGTTCCAACAGCAAATATCAAGAATGATATTGAACTTGCCAAATGGAGTTCAACTTCCAAGTACAGATTCTTTGGAGCTAACTAAAATAGCTAGGATCAGTAGTACGGCAACCAAAACGACTTTGGCTTTTAATATAAAAATACCTCTTATCCACAATAATAAGATGAGAGCGTATTCAGCATATCAATACCCAATATTGCACGACAACCGGTTTGTTAGCATCAATTCAGAAATAAAACATCTTCTAATTGACAATGACAGAACCATGTTGTACGGACTAACTAAAAGCAGTTTTTACCAATGTGTAGTTTAAACATCATGCCGCCATCACCATTCTGGAGTCAACTGCAAAAAACAAACTCTTGGCTATTCTCAATGCCAAAAGTAATAGTAGCAGAAATATCTAGTGAGGGCAAAGAGTCTACTGTTGTTCTACAAGGACCAGGCATACTGCAACTTGCTGTCGGATGTCATCTTCGTTCGGATCGTGTCAACTTATGGGGATATGAAGAAATCGCCACGGAAATCAACTTTTGGGTACATCAACTTAACCTCAAGCTTATCACCAGTCAAACATATACAGATTAATGGTAAGCTTGAGACATTCAAGATTCTAGAAATACCAATGCAGAAGCAAATTTTTGGAATTCAAATGGAATATGATCTCCACGACATCGCACACTATAGCATGAGTACGACATCATGGATCATTCTCACTGGAATCATCATAACTCTGGTATTCTAATGCCGCAAATTTTATCAGCTCAGCACAGCAGTTCTACCCCTCACCTTCCCGCTGCCACGCCGTGTCTAAGTTAGTGTAAGAAAAACTACTTAATTAAATTTTATATAAGAAAAACCACTAACATCCTATACACTTATAAGTACACATCTTCAAAAAAGTTGCGTTTGGTTCGCTTAATATCTATTGAAAGGCAAACCTTTCAACGTGGGGAGCATGTTTAATCTTATGAAACTAAGATTGTGGAAAATTCCACGACTCAGAAAGAGGTATTGCATTTCACTCTTAGATTCTATTTTGAAACATATAAATTGTATAAGTTTTTGGTTTATATCATGAATGTAAATACAAGCAATGTAACTCACAATGTAATATGATGCACTGAAACATATAAAATTAAATAAGTTATCGCTCATATCATGAATGTCAATACATTCTTGCTATAGAAAAGAAATAGCTACAAGTACAAAATATATAAATATAATAAGCATCTCAAGTACACATAAGCGCTCATACATGCCCCCTACCAAGAGAAATATTCGGCCGCCACTCCAGCAGTATGATACCCTGGAGCCGATTGACATAGGACTAACATACATACAAGTATATAAGCCTATGTATCTTAGTGTAAGTGTACTATAAATAAAGCAGCCGACGCTGTTGTTGGTTGCACTGTTGTTGGTTGCACCCTTATTTCGGTTTTTCGACTGTCTAGGCTTGAAGACATTAGGAGTACTACAACCATAGCAAAAGATTCTATGATTGGCTAGGCAAATTTTCCCATAAATATCCAAGGCCATCACAAATCCAACATTTTGAATGAGTGGTGAATCGAATGGCTGCAAGTGCAGAATCTGAGTCTTGATTAAGCTCAAATTCGGGTTCAGAATAAGATTCTTCAACTTCAACATGACGATGCTGAACTAACGGTCTTGGCTTTTCCAAAATCTTATCATTACAATCAAGTTCATGCATAAAATTTTCACGCATTTGCACAAGTCTACGCAAATGACCGGTATAATGAATAGGCTGATATAACAGTTTTTTTTTACGGATTTAGCTCCTCCTCACCCATTTTGACAGTGGAACTATCAACTTAGGAAGCTACGGCATCGTAAAAGTCATCAAAACTCTATCCTGACTTTTGCTTGCGAGATCGAATTTACTCTTTGCTCAAAAAAATTTTTGTATTGCTCTCTTGAATCAAAGCAAAAGTCAGATAAAACGATACATTTAAATTTCTTGTGGTATCTCCAATACCAATCTCGTGATTTTCCAGTGAACAGGACGTGCATAAATTTGTATATGAGAGTAAAATCACCGTCTAGCGGGTCAGTCAGTGCTTTAAGTCGATATATGAATTCTTCGACACTCAAACCCTCTGTGGAACCATCAAAATGTAAGTTCCACTTCTGCATAATGTCTGCAACTCTGTTAGGGTGTACTGAACTCTTTGGTGAAGAATAGGTACGACATGAGTCTGCGAATCATTAACGTTAGAGTGCGAATTGACATTCATGGTGGACATAAGTATGCTAACAGTTTCCTCAATCATATTTTCAACGATCGTATAATCATAGTCGTTTGGTGATTTCCTGAACGAATCGGACGAAATGGATGACCTCTTTTCCTACTGTTAGGCTGTCTGACTTAAGCGGTGTCTGCTTGATTGGTACTATTGCCAGTATCTTTAGGTGGCAACAGATTTGCGCTAACGTCAGGCTGATGGACATTAATGACAACTGAGACCTGAGTCATAGTTTTCGCTAAATTACAAGTTACAGGACGATGGTTCGTCGGTATGGCGTGGCTTATTTCTTCTATACCTGTTGTAAAGACATGGTTTATGAAATACATGCTAACAATGGATGATGAAACACGGGTCAGTATTTATCATAACCAGACAACAGATAAAGCAAGTATTTTCATCAGTAGCAACTGATGGTTGTGAAGGGGGAGTATGTCCAACCAGCATACTTGATCAAAGCTAAATAAAATGTAAATAAAATTCCTGAGAGTGACATTAATTAGTGACAATAAATATGTAGAATGTAGAAAATAAATCCATTATTGACATATAAAAAAATGAGAAGGAGGTTACTGAAACTGGGCTACTGAAACTAATAGAGGGTTTTAAAGTTAAGTAAGTTAAGTTTCACCTTCCAACGGATTAAAAAAAGTTCGGTAGCGATACGCAAACAGCATGATATACTCGAGACACTATGACAATGCGTATCACCAGTAAATACTATACTATATTGAGGTTATATTACACTTAATCTTTCATAGTGAACCTGGAAAAGGCTGCTACAGTGACAATCGGCAGTCTAAGATAAATATATAGAAGATTTCCAAATAGTATGTAATAGACAGTTTCACTACGAATTTCTTGGAGATAAGACGTGATAAAACTTCCGCGTTTGCTGCAGTGCCTAAAGAGTAACCTAAAGAGTAAATTGTGAAGGAGAAGTTGACTTAGCCAAAAAAAAAAAAAAAAAAAATGGACCGGCACCATACTAATTAAAACAAAAAATTATTTACAAACAATGAAATTATTAAAAGTATGGTAGACATTGAAGAAAATGCCACCAAACATAAAACTCTTAACTTTTCAAAAGGAGTAATTTACTGCAACGAATTGCGAAGCATTGAGGAAATAGAAATACTAAACGAAGCCATAAAACGTAACCGAAGTGGCCAAAATATTAAAAAAAACAAGAATGGTAAAAACTTACCTTATAATTATCACATTCGCTTCACACACCCTCCCAGAGTCTCTAAAAATTGAATATAAAAACACACGAGTCTGTCCATATATATACCGCGTCCACTGAGATGCTACAAATGCTTACGATTTGGCCACCCAACACAAAAGTTTAATTGAAATATGCAAAAATTGCTCCCAAACGATGCACACAGCTGAAAACGAAAATTGTACTAACGAAAAATGCTGCCTAAATTGGAAAAATAATCAAGAAGCTAACTCTAAATGCAGCTCACTCGATCGTAAATATCCAGCACTCGCAAAACAACACGAATTGCTAGCAATCAAAACCACTGAGAAAGTCGACCATAAAACTGCTGTCTCAATTTATTACACCCGACACAACTTACCACTTGGCAACATTTTCGCATCTACAATAACAAAGACTTTCTAACCTATCATCACGAAACATAACGATAACAACATCTACTCTACACTACTCTACACAAAACCGTCAACTACTTACCAAGAGAGCACCTCATCTTTAACCACACCCTACCTCCTATCAGACACCCCAACTTCATCAGCTTACAGCACAGTGGTATCAACACTACAACAACATCATCACACAGAACACATGAAAATGGACGTAGACAAGCCGCACAATTCAGCAAGCGAAAAAGCTAAAGACTTAAAATTAAGAATATTTTTCAAAGAAAAAAGCAACACCTAACCAACCAACAACCCAAAACCAACAAAACCCAACCTACCAAAAACAAAATCCTCAAATAAAAAAAAAAAAACATAAAAACAATAGCGGCAGGGACTCCATATACCACCTAAAATGATGATTAATATTGTTCAATGGAACATAAACGGGTAAATAAATAACTACAGTGAACTCCAAATAATAATTAAAAAAACATGTGCCACATATAATATCTCTATAAGAAACACACATTATACATACCAACTTTACCCCCACACGCAGTTGGCGTAGATTAAATTTAGAGTAATATCGTCCTACATTACATCTAACCAATGATTCTCTATACAAAACCTACTGGAAAATTCAGCAATAGCCACGCTACTCTAACGGCTGTCATTAAAGCTGGGGATTAAAGACAAATAACACTAAAGGTAAAATACTCGATAAAATCATGACACAACTTAACTACATCTTACTAAATTACGGTTCACCTAAGCACCCACAATACATAAACAAAAATCGACATAACTTTCAGCAGTCCAATACTTAAAATCGACAGCACATGGAACACAGAAAATAACCTATTTGGAAGCAACCTCTTTCCTATCATACTTCATCTATTCAATCCCAACCCAATAACAGCTCATTGCTTCTTTTCCAAACCCATCTTCATCACCGACAAAGCCAACTGGGATCAGTTTTCAAAACTTACAGTAAAAAACATTTCACCGATAGAAATAAGCACAAACATAACCAAAGAAGCAGCCACAATACAAAAAATTAGTATAACTAATGCACATCTAACAATTCCTCAAATAGACCTCATGACTAAGCCACACAATGTGCCTAAGTAAAATACAAATCTACAACAATTTAGGAACGGGAAAAAAATGGCACATACTAAAAAGAAACATTTTTAATACTAACATAATAGAATTTAAAAGAGCAAACGCCTTATTTAGAAAAACCCTCAAAGAAGCAAAAAAAAAAAAACTAAGCATCCACAAACTCACAACACAAATAGCGCCCGATATACCGCCAAAAACAATTTGGACTAATATCGGATGATTCTGTAGCTTAAACCCTCAAAAACACATTCACTGCATCTTCAACCCATCCACAAATGAAAACACTATCACAATCGCAGAACTTCTGCAAAAACTTCTCAGAAGCATCACCTGCCAAAATTTCTGCACTACATTTACCAACACAAAACAAACGTCAGTCAACAATCCTATCAATCTCACATACACTTCCAGAAAGAAAGCTACAGAGCTAGAAAAAAATATAACACTATTCTATGATAAAAAATTTTGACAGGATAACAAAATGCCGAATAATTAACCTCCAAAATTCCATACTAAACAATTACATCTCCAAGCATACAATTACAGCATTATAGTTCCAATCACAAAACCCAGCGCCAACAAAACTATATTAAACTCCTACCGATCAATATCACTAAACCCATGCTTATCAAAAGTGCTTGACAAAATAATAGCAAAGAGACTGTGGTGGTTTGCTTCTAATGATAAACGTATCCATAACAGTCAAACTGGTTTCAAGTATAGGAAATTGGCTATAGACAGTCTAATGCTAATAAACCACCTTTTAGCAAGATTAATCTCCAGAAGAAACCATAAAATACATAAAAAACATATACTACACAAAATCACAATCTAACAAAGTCAAAACATCAACCTGGTACCAATCAATCAATCTCCATAAGCTGAACAACTACCACATTTTCGGACTCGGACACTCCAAAGTAACGTAAATACACTGTAAAGACCAATCCCCAAGGACATGCCCATTTTGTAATGACACCATATCGATTGAACACATACTGTCCAGCTCCAATAGCTTAAAACACCAAAGACAAGCAATTTTCAAAAACACTAACCATCTCCCATACCTATCTAACCCCACACATATCAAACTTAATAAGATACATAAAAATCACACAGTTACATCATCACATCTAAAAACAAACACACCTAAATTAAGAAACCTACTCCTAACACCCATTTCTATGGCCCAAAAAAAAAAAAAAAACCCAACACGTAAACAAAACTAACAAAAAAAACAAAGCACACACGCCCATGGAGCTGAAGGCCTCTGATGCCATTACTAAGTAAAAACCTAGCAAATAATTTTATATTATTAGGTTAGCTCTCAAATAAATAAATGTAACTGTATTTCCAAGACTCAATAAACTTCAAGAAAAAGTTCAAAATAAAGTCATCTGAAAACTAGCGAGTTAAAATAAGGCGAGTATAATCAATAGAGAATGGCAAATGCTATCAAAATGAACTTCGAATTCGAACCAAACAAAAGTCAAAGCTGTTTTAATATGGCAAGGTATTTGGTCTTTCAAATCCTAGTTCCAGTTCAATGTTAAAGCAACATACTACCAATACTTTGTACACTTTGACAAAGGCAGTTGTATAGATAAGAAAACGAAAATTAAACTAAATACTCATCCTATCTTTTTGGGGAGATACAAATATAACTCTGGTGTTGTGAGTTATTGGGGCAGTACAATAGTTTCTAGTTGAAATAAAAATATGACTAAGAATTTTCCACCAAGAGAAAGAAAAGTCAATGAATTTATACATTTTTATAAAAATGTATATAAAATTCTAGTCTTTAAGAATGTAAACATACACTTAAAAAAAATTATCAAAACCTCACATTGTGTGCTTCACGTTGCTAGGGAGAATGTATACGCAGCCCAACGTTAGGCTCTAAAAAATTGTAATGTAAAATGTGTTGGAAATGGAGAATTAGAAAATAACTAGGGGAAACGGGATTCTGGAAAGAAATGGAGAGAATTCAAGCCCCACGTGGAGCTTCAACAATTGGTATAATGCAACTTGCCTGATAGTGAGTGCCCAAAAATTGAGCAATATTGGAGAGGAGCAGTAGTGAAGAGGATATAAGGAGAAAGGTTTTATTGGGAAACAAAAGGAAGAAGGAAAAATGGAGTCAAGGATACGAAGCTGTCGGGACCCTACTATATATATGACGGAAGTAGGGGTTCTTGCTACGATCCTGACTCGATTCCATTAACCAATTTTATTATAGAATCCCTATCTAAATACTTATAAAGAACAGCAAAATTATCAAAATGATAAAATGTATACGTAAACCTGGATTCTCGTGGTGTTAAAAAATAAATAAATGTCAACTGAATGCGGCATCAATGGTGGAAACGACCCGCGCGCTCTGTACCCGCTAAATTAATGATTCCTTCAGGCGCAAGTATGAAGGAACCCCAAGAATAGTACAATTTCTACATATTTATGTCACCTTGTCTCAGGAATAAAAATATCTAACACATAATTTAAGATTTCAATTCAAATTTTATTTTTTTTTTTTATTGATGCTAGGAAATCCTAGTAATTGTTACAAGAATATAACAAATCATATAAGATAACTAAGTAAGGGTACTTAAAAAGGGTATTTGTAGTTGCATGTGCAATAAATAGCTACGATTTAAACATTTTAATTATAAGAAGATCAGCTATGTTTACACGATTATATATTCTTTTATTTTGTCACAATTTTATCACCATATTTAAACTAAAATAGAAATGAGCATCAAGACCTTTTATCGCCTCTGAAGCAGGAGTGCTCTGAAGAGAAAAGGTTGTGGTCAGTTGAGTATTACTGAATTATTACTGAATTATTACTGAAAATGAGATACAGAGATCAAAAATATTTTCATAATAAAATATTCCATCGAAAATAATGGACGAATTAACTACAATTGTAATAAAGGAGAAGAACAACAACAAATGGATAGAGAAACTAATGCTTCAGCTAATAAAAGCCTCTTGTTCGACCCAAGAAGATATTGAGTTTTTGTGGAAATGTAAGGAAATAACAGACTTTTTTGAAAGAAAATTGATTAAAAAATAAATAAATAAAAAAGATCAGAAGCCCAAAAAGCGAACAATGATCTCCAAAAAGTGGAGCTTCCGCAATTTTATGGCCATTCAAAAGAATGCCCAATACTTTTTAGCGAAATAGTTCATAGTTGGACTGACGTTAGTAATGCTAGAAAACTAAACCGTTTAAAAACATACCTCAAAAGAACGCTGGTATTATTAAAATGCGACTCGGAAAAGATATTCTCAGTTTTTTGTATATAGTCACGAAAACCATACTTTTAATAAAAGACAACAAAAATGGAAGATGGGGCGAATATAATCTTGGCCAAAAATATTTTTCCGTCGCTTTTAGACAGAAACTTTCTAACTCTATGAGTAACAGATAAAAACAAAGAAACGACAGATTCAAAACGTAAATATTGTTCTGTAGTATATTGAGCAATTTTTCTGCTCAATAAACTCGTTGCAGAACAGTTTTGTCATTGCAACAACACATATATCGGAAAATTGTTATCCTAACAAAGATGAAGTAGAGGCGGAAACACTTTTGGCAACACCGTTAAAAATGGAACTTATGAGCTACTCCGGAAAATAATGGAGGCCGGATCACAAAAAATGGCGTTAATTAAGCTAGAAGTAAGACGAGCTTTTTAAAACTGAGCTCGATGGTATAAGAAAACCAATAAAAATTGTAAAACCACAATCACAAAGTTGGTAGAATTACTCAACTGCACATTTTTTTAATACTTTTATATTGAAATACTGAAAGAAAATAGTGTTTTTTTTTACTGTATTTAGTTATTATTAAAAATTATTTGTTACCCTTTAACCATAAACTTCCTTTTTAATTTCTTTTCATAATTCCTTTTAATTTTGTATATCATTCTGAACGTCATTACCGATGCTAATATTTTTTTCGCTCACACAAGTTCTTTCCTGCCGGCAAGTGGTTTTGCGTCTCGAAAAAACAAATTGCACTTTTTTTGCAAGTCGCTTTCTGCTGTTCTCTGATCTCGATTATACAACGTATTAGATTTCTTTGCTGGTATTTTCATACATAATAATTGGTTTTGCGAAAATATATAGTAAAATAATCAGAAATTACAAGCAACTACAGTAGCGTTACCTATTTTTTATATTCGATTATTCTTTTCAACTATTTATTTAAACCATGTAAAACGTATAATTATCAAACAAAAATTCGGCGCTACCGTTCGTGTAATTGGCAACAAATATATGTAGTTTGTTCTTGTTTTTAGAGTTATCGACCAAATCCTAATATTTTTAATTAAATTTAAGGGCTCTTATAGATTATCTACATATTTGTTAATTTGTAATCAAAAGAAGATTTCCAAACTATTTGTCGGCAAAATCTATAGTTTTCTGGGACACCCCGGAAATTCATTAATGTTTTTTTTCAGTAATTCTTGGGAATTGTATCAATACAAATCATGTCATGTACCAATTAAAACTAAAATTAAAAATCAAAATTCATCCAAATATTATATGATATGATTATATCCAAACAAAAATATCACATACCAATTTAAAAAAAAATAAACTTAGGTTAGGTTAAAGCCGAAATAAAAATTATTCATTATGATAATGCGAAAACAAAAACACGTTTTTTCCAAAATGGCAGGTGTTGCAATCGTGGAGAGAAGCTGTAGCATAAGAAGGTTATGATACAGAACAATTAAATTTATACCAAAATAAAACAAATACTTCCGTTTTTATACAATTTATATAAAATCAATGATTTCCGATGCATCATTAGAATGTTTTTCAGTCAATAGTCTACTAGTTTTGATGGCTATTTATATTGTTTTTATTAAGCTTAGGATTTGAATATGAAATCTGGTAAAATAAAATAGGATCCGGCCCTAAAAAGCTTCCTTTAATTATCTCATGTTACCAGCGACCTCTTAAAACTATGATTTTCCAGTGATGATGTCGACGAACACCCATTGCATATGCTTACTATGTAGTTGTATCAATTATTTAGTGTATGCATTTTATTATTATCTAGTTAAAATAACAAGTATTGGTTTTTACATTTATTGAATATTTTTGTTTTGCGTATTGTATGTAACACCCTATTTTAATTGAAATTACTGTATGCTGTATGCTCTTTACCAATTACTTAGGCTGTCAAGCCGCCTTCAATTTGTAATAAAGTTCAGTTACCTTGTACCCATCACACGAATCGATCGTTGTTTTCGCTTATTATTATCGCGTCGCACCGCACTTAGAATTAACTGCAGTCATACACTGCCCAATCAAATTAAACTATTAATAACAGAAAACGCTCTGTCTAATAAATATTTTTAAACTATTCATTTTGGCGCCCAACGTGGGGCTTGTTTGTGATATTAATTTAATAGCGCTTAACATTTCGAACTAATTACAATTATTTTTGCATCGTCGGTGTCACTAAGCATTGAAATAATTATTGCATCGACATATAATCACAGTCACTGCAGCGCGCCGGTTAACTCATTATCATCGTATCGCTGTTCATTATTGCTGCGCTAGTGGACCATCATCATAATTGTTTATCGTCAATTATCAACTCCCCTGCCGCTGACAGTTGAACATCATCAGAGTCGATTGTACCGCTTGCCTTCTAATTTCGCCTAAGCAGAAGTTTATTGTTGTTGGACACCACCTTGCATATAATACATTTATAGGGTATTCATTTATTTTTACAATGGAAACTATTACTCTAGAAAATTGCAAACGCCAACGAGACAATATAAAACGAAATATTACACGCATTACATCAATTGTGAATGCAAGCACAACAAGTGAGAACAAATTATCATCTTCCGAATTGCCATGTGGCTTAGCAATATTGGAGGCATATTTTAAACAATTAATATCCGTCCAATCTCAAATTGAAGACCTTGAGCCAAATGATGATGGCCAAGCCGAGTTGGAAGACACTTATATTGATATAAAGGCCTCAATAAAAAACCAGCTTGGCGGGGATCTCCACAATATGACGATGGAGTTCTCGGCATTACATGTACCAGCTTTACAGATAGCAACGCCATCATCGAGATTACCTAGGCTAACACTGCCAATATTTGATGGAAAGGTTGCAGAGTATAAAAATTTTATAACATCATTTAATGAAATAATTGCTCGTGAGCTAATCTATTGAACTGTTTAAGAGGACGCAGTTAAGGCTTTCCCAGTAACCAACGAAAATTATTTAAAAGCAATAAACCGACTTAATGAATGTTTTGATAATCCAAGTCTTATATTTACAGAAACAATTTCTGCGCTATTTAAGTTACAGCCAGTTGAGCAGTTCAAGGCTCAGCAGCTTCAAGGTCCCCTCGATAAGGCATCAGCCATGTATGGATCACTTTAATCGCTTGGAAGTGACTTAGAAATAGTTCAATCAATGCTGATTTATCTTGTAATCGGAATAAATGGAATGAGTCTCCGGATTTTAAAAGGCTACCTTCATGGTTTCAATGTACACAAGTATTAGAACGTCATTGTCAATACTTGCAGTCCAGCAGTACTTCCTCGCAAGGATTATCGCAAGGATTATTTAATCGCAATCGCAATAATACATCTGGTTAGCAAATGTCATTTGTATTAACAAACTCCACTTGCAGTTTTTGTTCTGGTGACCACAAACTCACTACATTCTAGATTTAAATTCAATGAAGCGATTCGAAGTAGTGAGGAAATTTAATTTATGCATAAATTGGGCATCGAATGGCCCAATTTTCATCTAAAGGCCGTTGCCGGAGTTGCAACCAGATGCATCACTCAATGCTGCATCATGAGAAACCATCATCCATACCAAAAACTTCCTCTTCTAGTTGCATCCGTAATAGTGACGTGGCGATGTACTCCCCCCACATGCATTCTAAACCTGGTCAGGTAATTCTAGCCACTGTTATAGTCCTTTTCCAAGATGCTTCAGGTGAATATAGACTTGGCAGAGCATTACTTGACTCATGCTCCCAAGTGAATTTTATTACTGACGATTTCGCACAAAAACTTCGCCTTCGTCGAGATAAGACTCACATCGAAATTCGAAGTATTGGGGAATCATCAACTAACATAAGATCGCAAGTAACAACAACTATCCAGTCTCGTATAACTATGCTTACAATTTTGTATAACACCAAACATTGCGTATCAACCAGATGTTGAAATTGATGTTTCCATATGGAACTTGCCTGCTAATACACCATTTGCAGATGAATCGTTTTATCAATCTCGTCGCATTGACTTGTTATTAGGTACAGAAACCTTCTTCGATATTTTGGCAGTTGGCCAAATCAAGCTGGCAACTAACCTACCAACACTTCAGAAAACACTTCTAGGCTGGGTTATCTCAGGTCGATGTCAACAAAGGTCCAAATCACCCATTTGCATTATGTAAAATGAAACCTCTGTTGATGCAAATGTAAGATGACTGGGAACTGGACTCAGTTGCAACACCTGCCCGGCAAGTACAATCTGAGCATATCATTTGTGAAAATTACTTCCAAACAACTACCTAACAAAACGATACCGGGCGTATTGTTGTTAGCCTACCGTTTAGAGATGACCCGAGTCGCCTTGGTAATTCAGCAGAAATAGCTCGTCGTCGATTTTATGCTGTTGAGCGTCGCTTACTACATTCACCATAGCTTCGAAAACAATACATTGCAACAATAACAATACATTCTAATCACCCTGACTTTATGGAGCATACTCAAACCAAGGATTTAAACGCGTTTGAGGATACTCTCACTAGCACACTTGGCGTGACATGGCATCAAGTTCGTGACGTATTTCTTTTTTCATTCACGCCGAAACAACCCTATTCTATTTTATCAATTGCTTCTTCATTATTTGATCCAATTGGATTACTGTTGCCTATCATCATTGTCGCTAAGCTACTTCTCCAGGAGCTTTGGCTATTAAAGCTTAACTGGGATGAATCCATTCCTCAACATTTACATGACGCGTGGGTGACATACTTATTGTCGTTAAAATCATTGTCATCACCTTCTGTTCCTCGTTACTGTATGCAACAATCCACTCTCACTATACAATTGCATGGTTTCAGTGACGCATCTATTAGTGCATATGGTTGTGCCATCTATGTGCGCACAGAAAATTCTGCAGGCAATATTGTAATGCAGTTATTAACATCGAAATCTGGAGTCGCACCAGTCAAAAAGTAGACGCTCCTAAAACTTGAACTGTGCGCAGCAGTACTACTGGCCCAGTTATTTGAAAGGGTTAAACTATTATTCAAAAATAAACCATACAAAACGTTTCTATGGTTTGATTTTCAAATCGTATTGTATTGGCTACAACAACATTCGATTACATTGAAAATCGAATACCTGAAATTCAAACATTAACTGCTGATGCTCAGTGGCGATTTGTGCCCACTTAACATAATCCTGCTGATATCATTTCTAGAGATTGCAAGGTCATGGAGCTGCAATCTTCGTTTTGGTACTCGGGGCCTACATTCTTGCGAGAAGATGTCTCCAAGTGACCTTTGAATACATGCAATACAATAGATATGAACATTATCAATAATGAAAAACGCAAATTCACGTTCACCACAATTGTCAAATCAAATCATCTCCTTGCCAGTTTGGAAAAATATAGTTCGTATACTTTTTGTCTTCACATAGTTGCTTGGATGCTGCGATTTGTACAAGGAGACTATTACGAGATTCTTTAGCATTAAGTCCAGAAGAGCTTCGACGTTCATTAAATTGCATTATTTGGAACATTCAACAGCAGCATTATCAAGATGAAATTTTAACATTGAGAAATCAACAATTCATCAAAGGTCGTTTAAAATTTCTCACACCATTTTTAGGCAGCACGTCAGGCTATGAGCTCATTAAAGTAGGAGGTCGACTGACCCGAATATTACGGGTAAGCAGATCGCCGTGGTGGCCCCAACCCTTGGTGTACGTGTACATGAGGTGAGGGAATTAAAAGGCGGCGGTGCTGTCATACGCACTCTTTCGGAGAGCGAGATGAAATGGCTGGTAGCCAATGTAAAGATCCAGGAGGTTGGACTTAAGGTGCAGAAAAACTATGCTCTGCGCCACAAAGTACAGGTGTTCGACGTGGACACGGCAATAACGCCAGAGTCGTTCATGGAGGAGTTGTACACCAACAACTTTTAGAATGAGATGTTTCTGGCGGACTTCAAAAGGACAGTGCATTTAGAGAAAATGCCGTGGTCGATCACCGATGGCGCTAGTGTCAACCTGACACTCGAGGTCGACAAGAAGGCGAGCAATATGCTTGATAAGACTGGCCGAGTCTATATCAAGTGGTTCTCATACCGGTGCCGCCTGCTCTTTCGTACATATGCGTGCCATAGGTGTGTTGGTTTTGATCATAAGATGTCCCAGTGCCGTCTTAAGGGTGACATTTGCCGTCAGTGTGGCCAAGCTGGTCACGTTACTGCAAAGTGTACCAATCCGGTAGACTGCCGTAACTGCCGGTTCAAGGGTCTGCCATCTGGGCATTCGATGCTTTCAGCAGGATGCCCGATTTACGGTGCAGTTTTAGCTAAGGTGAAAGCTAAACATTAATGTTTAGCTTCATCCAAGCTAATTGCGGACGTGGCAAAGTAGCCACCATAGGCATAGGGGCTCTTTTAAGAGAGGAAAACCGCATATTGGCTCTAGTGCAAGAGCCATTTGTGGACAGGGGAGGGCGCATCACTGGGATACCAGAGGGGATGCGTGCCTTCCCAGATAAGAGAAAAAATGCAGCCATTGTTGTAAATTCCCCAGAGCTTTCTTGTATGCCATCGACTATAGAGTATGCGTGAGTGTCACAGGAGATTTTGGCTCAATCCTCATGTGCTCCGTATACTGCCAGCATGGTGCCCAACTTGAGCCGTACCTTCGGTACTTAGATGCGGTGTTTCTGCTAGCCGGTCATATTTGGGCTTGATGCGAATGCAATAGCCCCCTTCTGGTTCAGTAAAATCCCTCCCGCATATCGCGGGACACTGAACCTACAAAGGGGTGAGCTGCTGGCCGATTGGATTTTGAATGGTGGGGCCGAAGTACTTAACGTACCCAGCTCGGTGTACACATTCAATAGCAGTTGCGCCCGCAGCGATATTGATGTGACAATAGCCAACAGAGCAGCTTCGATATTGGAATCATATCACTGGAAGGTGAACGAGTGGGAACTGAGTGATCACAACTTAATAACAGTTGTGTTTCTGTCCTACGCACTGCGGTACACCAAGTGTGTGACGAAGTGCTGGGACGCAGGTTGCCGAGAGTCAGGAGAAAAGTATCTTGGTTTAATGCCGAGATCCACTCCAAACGCCGTGAAGTCAGAAGACTTCAACGGCGGCTCCAAAATGCACATCGCCAGGAGAACGATGATGCCGAGCGACTTGTCATAGAGCTGAGGATCTCCATAGCTCAGTACAAGAAGCTCATCCTTGTGGCAAAGGCTGAGGATTGGCTGCGTTATGTCAATGAACATAGCGATAATTCATGGGGGCGCGTCTACCAAATTTGCAAGGGGGGTAGCGCGCAAAAAACGCACGGAGATCAGCTGTCTCCAATCAGTTTGGGGTGCATCCAACTTGGTGTGGCACGATTGTGCGAACATGCTACTCCACAGCTTTTTCCCCGCTGCGGAGCTTAGCGCACTGGCGGAGTCACTGGTTGTGGACACACCGAGCCTTTAGGCTTCTCAGGTGGGTGAGTGCGCGAAAACAGCTACTTTCCTGTCAACGGGTAATCCAGGTTGGATGCCTGCCGGTGAGTCGTACGGTGTCCACAGCGGCTTTGCAGGTCATAGGTGGTGCTCCTCCATTGGATCTGGTTGCCATGCAAATGGCAGTCAGGTTCAAGCTAAAACGCAAATATCCTTTGGAGGAGGAAGACTTCTTTTTCGGCCGAGACTTAGCGAATCTCGGGTGAACCCAACAGATGGCGCTGTTGGAGGAAGAAACGTTGTGTAGTTGGCATCATTGATGGGAGGATCCTGATGAGTCGGGAAGCACCACTCCCAGGTTCTTTCCGGATGTCAACTTCGTGTACTCCCGTAAGACATTCCGTTTTACCATGCATGCCGGGTTTTTGCTGACTGGCCATGGCTCGCTTAATGCATTTTTGCATGCGAGGGGCCTTAGCGAAACAGCGACATGTGTGTGTGGA
>JBANCW010000248.1:0-17047 GCA_037040085.1 Colocasiomyia kotana | reverse complement strand
CCGGGGATTCCGTGCATGACTTCTCAGGCTTTGAGGCACGTACGGTTGTGGAATGCCCGATACGTGCTCCACATACACTTTGATCTAAGCCAAGAAGGCCGAGAAGCGTTTTATTTCTAAAAACTTATTTATACCTATGTGCCCGAGTCTTGCATGCCACAAACGGTACTCTACACTATTTGAATCTAGGTTCATATATTTTTTTTTAATTTAATAATTGGTACATTATACTCTCAACAGTCTAGTGTGAATTGCCAAACCGTACGCACGTACGTTCGCATCGCTGCATTATTTCGCATCGCGCATTAGTCATTAAACAAAACAAAATAAAGAGATCTATAAGCAGAGCCGGCGCCGCTATGCCGCCGAAGCTGATAAGAAAAGTGCCAAAAATAGACTCTGGTCAGCGGCACAGCAACAACAACAATTATTCTCCGTTACAAGCGCTGGACGTACAAGCTGACAGCGACGACAATAATGCAGAAATTATTGTCAATAAAACCAAAGTACCTCCAATTACGATACATTAAATCAATAATGATCAATTGCATAATATACGCCAATTATTAAATGTTCAAGAGTACTTTATTAGAAAATTTTTTATAGGAGTCAAATTGCATTGCTCGAATGAAAATGATTTTACGCAAGTTTGCAATCATCTGCAAAGAGTTAAACATGAGTACTTCTCGTTTGCAACTTCGAACAGTAAGCCATACAAAGCTGTGCTCACAGGGCTCGATGACATACATATGTAAGTGCAGAGGTTGTCAAGTGCCAGCTGACCAGCATGGGTCTCACATGCAGGGACGTTAAACTCATCCAAAGGAAATGCCCAAATAACACAATCCATTCGTTGTATGTGGTATATTTTGTCAACAAGTCGATCAGCCTAAACGATCTGCGAAAAAATTACGCAGTGATAGACCATATCAGAAAAAAAAAGGTAAAGTCCCATAAACAGCAACTCACTTGTATAATAACGGAGGCTGTTTACATATAATGGACCAAAATTGAGCTGCCGGTTGATCGGAGGTGGAAGTATCCCGATTGCTTCGACGAAACCATCCCTAGGGGCCTGCGAAACAAGCGGTTTGCCTCCGACTCATACCAAAACCTGAGCAGACACATCCACCAGAAGCATCCGGGGACCGGAGTCAAATTCAGATGTTCATTATGTGGGTTTATCCCCCCATCATCCAGCTATCCCCTAAGGACTATCAAATCACAAACCACACGGATCCTCCCGACGCCTAACGAAACTCAAACCAGGCCACCGGTACTGGTACTGACCAGTACAGCTATGCTGCGGCTGAGGGGACTAGCCACGCCACATCCCCTGTTCTGAGGTCACCGGGACGGCTGTTACCAACACTGCAGACCCCCATCCACGAGACCCCAACAACTCGCCACCATACATTCAGACCTGCCCCAACCCCAAGAATAATTATATATCCCTCTCATGCACCCAGCTAAACCACAACACAACGTACAGAAGCGTCCCCGGCACATCACCCTACATCCTCCGCCCAGGCTCACATCTCTGAGGCTAGCCGGACTCGGACAGTCAACATCCGAGCCCGACAGGCAGCCCCACCGCTTGGACCTCGGAGGGCCCCATGCGTAGTTACTCTGCCCGTCCCAACAGATGCTCAGGCCACTCCGGAGCGGGAGCCAGAATTTCCTGCGGGGGTACCTCCACCAGCCGGGATAAGCTCGTCACGGATTCCCCGGACGGGACACGACTCCCACGTCCTACCATCAGAGGCGCGGAATCCCCAGCTAGCCGATGTGGTGCCCAGAGCGATACTCATCCACACCCCCAGCCCGACCACCAGGCAACTAGGCAGGCACCCAAGTCAGCGATGCCCAGGCACGAAATCCCCGGCCTGACTGACCCCTGGGAGGCCTTTCGAGGAATGGCAGGCGAGAAACCCCCGGACAAGCTGACAAGAAGCACGATGATCTGCTGCCTTCCTGCATGCACCAGCTCCAGAAATCCCCAGGAGGCCCCGCCCCCGCACTGCTGGTGAGAGCTGGTTAAGTACATGGTTGCCATATTGCAACTTTGCAAACATCGAATTTCATAAATTTCATAATGAACAATTATTTATCATAAGCAATTATAAAAAAGGATGGTGCATTGATAAACTGAAAAAAAAAAAATTAAATATAAGTGTAATAGTTGAAAAAAATTTTTTTTAAAAAGACAAATGAGCAGATTCGAACTGTGGCGTTTGGGTTGAGAGTTGGAGGCTCTACCCACTAGACCATTGCATTAGCAACGCCGCGCAAGCATAAGCAGTAATATTGACAGAATAATCACGAGCCACAGCAAGGCGCTGGGATATCAATATCAGTATACAATTATAAAATATATTTATTCTTTTGAGATGCGCATCCTAAATAGTTTTATATTCTTCGATTATACACGAGTACACATTTATATTGTATATCCATATACAGGAATAATAAATAGATACACAATTGATAGCCGATAGCCTGATCCACACCAGCAGGAAAACATTTTCCGAATGAAAGCTGTTCGTTAGAAGCTTTAAAGTGCACCAAAGTATATTCCATATATGTCGGAATAATCTTTAAAACACTTCCTTGATGGAATGTAGCTTATAATTTCCTTTATTGATATGCATATGTAGATTATTATTTAGTATTTAAGATCCAAAAATTATTATTTTATGGCATTTGATCATTATGTGTATTGCGTATTTACAAAGCACGATCTCATGCGTAGCTGACGAGAACACAGAATGCCTGTTTACAGCTTGTTGAATTATTCTCATATGTATATATCGTGGCTTCTGTCTTTCAACAAAGCGCGTCGCTACAAAATATGAGCCTTGAAAGCGACAACTACTTCCATTTCCACATATATGTGCAACCTTAGTAGACAAAATTGTTGTTGTTAGCCTTCATAACATAATCAAAAACGCAAGTGTTTCGTACAACTGCATATCAGAGTCGGATGTATTGTGTTTTTCTTTTCCTTTTTGTCGCTTTTCTCGTGCTGCATATGCAAATCAAGTACGAAGACGAAAGCGTAATTCATACATACATACATTTTTTTTCGTATATATTTGCAAATGTATATACAAATTAATAAGCGTTGCGTAAAGACGTTCATATACACATACAAACATATTGCTTGCATGCGATACGCAGTACCCGATCCGACTTCAGATTTTGGTTCCTTTATTACAGCTCGAAAAAATCTTTATGTAATATTTAAATTAAAAAATGCCAATACTTTTAAATTATCTCTACATATGTATTTTTTCGCTTGTCTGTTCGAATAACCATTTTTCTTTAAAGTGCTGAAACTTTGTCGTCTCAACTTTGGTCATAAGGAGGGGTTCGCTCGACCGCGGACGCCCCTTCCACGACCACGGCCACCGCCTACACCACTTCCACTTCTGCTTTGGTAGATGCAGGAGGTGCTGCAATTGTAATGCGAATGGCAGTATAACCTACCACCAACATGGCAATGGCACCAGTTGCTGCATCCTCCTCTTAATGTGGCTCCTCGTGTGCCTCCTCGTGCACCGTTACTGGTGGCCGTATCGCTAAAGAGTATGAAATGACTAGAGGTGCAAAGCTGTGAAGCATTTAATAATGGCCGCGGTGAAATGACAGCCACACAAACACACAGCGGCTTATAGACGGTTCGAATTCACCGCGGTCACTATATCGCTTAACAGCCACTCAACAGACATTTGCCTCTCACGACAGAGAACGCTCTTCTTTTTGCACCTCTAGTAGTTTCATACTCTTTGGTATCGCCGTTCACGTCGGCAACGCCGTCGGCGGTACCTAAAAAAGGAGGAAACAATGTGTAGAAATTAAATAAACTCACCTTCATCAAGTTCGACAATTTTTATTGCCTTGAAATCTGATGTCTGAAATGAAAAGAAATAAATATAATTCATATGAAAATTTTTCTTATTCAAGCCCATGCACCACTTCCTTTACGCTCATTTTGTAGAATTGAAATGAAAACAGAGTTTTCCTTTAGGTATCGTTTGTTAGGTAGTATCGAAAAGGTAAGCTTTATATCAATTACAAGTAATATGAAATAAAATACTTATCCATTAAGGAAGTGCAGAAGTAATTGATGAAATCCAGTTAGATCGAAAAAAAAACGATCGAATTTGAAAATTTGGCGGAACCACTGGGAACAATCATATTAAAAGCTTCGTTCATACCAAAGGACGATAACATAGTATGTTATAGTATCAGACATACGGTCAATATGCAGCGTAAAAGAAGACGGATACAAGAAACCGAGATCTGAAGTAAATATATAATTCGATATGAAAGTTATGTATGCGCGGGTATCTCATGCAAAAAATATGAAATTTCTAGAGGTGCAAAAGTACAAAGGACACTCCCTCGGTATGATGCGAGCTTCTGTTAAGTAGCTTTTATACGATTATACTGACCATTGAATAATTTCGTTACCAAATATAAAATATTTTAATTAAACTTAAATATTTTAAGCCATACGCGCCAGCAACATTTGTTTACAACTAGAAATGGAAACAATTGTAAAGACGGTGTATCGTTGGTTCCTTTCCACTAGCATCTCGTCAAAGCAACGTAACAAGAAAACACAAGTGCAAGCGGGAAAGCCCTAGCCCGTACAGTAGTCAAGTGTGGCTTATAGAACTTTTTTTTCAGCTAGCGTGCACATGTCGACAACACATACCTCGTTTGAACGTAGCTTTTTGATGACTAACGCATGCTAATAACACATACATTCTTGCGTTCTCAGTTACAGAGCTTTTTCACGAACACATTATATTTTGTTGGTGAGTGACGACAAGCTTTTATTTGAAAAAGCTTTATTCAGCAGCATGCGCACATGCCTTTGTTATAACAAAAACATTTATTATTTTATAGCTTAATTAATTTATTAATTTTATTTTTTTTAAATTTAATTGAAAAATGTTTGTTTACGTTTAAAGTATTTCAAAATATATAGCAGAAAAACAAAAAATATGATCGCCCGAGCAGGGACTTGAACCCTGGACCCTTGGATTAAAAGTCCAATGCTCTACCGACTGAGCTACCCGGGCAAGTAACAAATCGCATCCAAAGAGTTGATAAAAATATATGATTATCTTTTAGGCTTCAATTCAATTTATATTTTAAATCATATGTGCTTACGTACATATATATTACAGGTTTTATATGCTGCATAAAAGACCGCGCGGGCTCGGTTGAATGATCAGGAACGCTGTGGTTCAATAAAAATATTTTCAAAATTTTCAATAAATATGTAAACTGCGCGTCACAACAGATCTTTTGGGTTGATAGTGTCGCGGCAAAATCATAATTTGCGAAAATTTTGTTGCAAAACTATTGCAGCGCGACGGAGCGGTGATCGGTGCAACAACTGATTCGACGTCTGGCAGTGAAGTATTTGATGAGCAGCGGACAAATAAGGGCTCATTCGGGATTTCCAATAACTAAGAATAGAAGAGTTCAAATCATACATGAAAATAAATTCCTTAAACATAACTCTATGGCATCTAAATCAAAGTATTAGCGCGGCATATCAGAGCTCGTATAGAATTTTCAAATATACACCAATTCTGGACCGAAGAGTGGCGTAATGTCGTCTTCCCAGACAGCTATAAAAAAACATTGCTACGAGTGAGGTTTTGGAGGTGCCACATTAATGATATGGGCCGCATTCTGCTGCAGTGGAACGACGCCCATATGCTTCATGTCGACTCGAATGAGTGCCAGTTGTGTTGTGGCAGAGTAGTAATGATGTTCCTGATGAATGATGATGTTTGACACACCTTGCTTGACGTCTCACGTCCGCAGGCATCTCTTTTTATTTATCTTTCTTATCTGTACCTGATATCGATATTATCTTTTTTAGCATCGATATTATTTTATGGGCTTCGTTGAGATGGGGCTCTTCGTAGTCGTGTGCTTGCTACAGTATGTTGACCTTTTGCTGACAATATTTATGGCGATAACTGGACCTACAACTGGACCTAAAAACGCTTCAATCTATACGACACAGGTCACGAAGAACTTTCTTAAAGACAGAAAACTTCAATTACTGCAATGGCCAGCATTGAGATTAGACTTAAATCCGATCGACGATGTCTGGGGGATCCAAACACGGAAAACAGTTTGACACCATACGACACATTAAATTAGAGAATGGGATATTCAGACTAGACTCGAAGCCAAAGCGCCTCAATTTAGTTTTAAAAAGTAAGGGAAAAAGTATTCATTATTAAAATTAATATACCTTTGAGTTAAACTAAAATTAAATTGACTTACCGGCAAAAATATATAAATGCACATATAAATACTTACTATGAAATAAAATATAATTTTGTTTTTTAGTTAAACAGAAAGCTAAACTTGCTAAAATTTAAAATAAGCTTTTAAAGCTTTCTCTCAATATATTCAACAAAGCTCTCGCATAGAAAAAAGAGACCAAAACGTAACAACAGAGAATTCACCAATAAGAGCTGAAACAGTCGCGTCATCAGTTTGTCTGATATGCAAGAGGGAGAAAGAAAAACACGAAACAGAAAACTAAAAACAAAAAGGTTGTTGGGGTCCAACCGTAGATACAAAATAATAAACCAATGTTTTATAACAGATGGAAATTATATATTACATTTATTCATGCAGAAATTGTGCTCACGACAGACTCAACTGGTACATAGAAGAAGAACGTATGACAAAGCATAAGAAGTTAAGAACATGGTTGCCAGATTGCAACTTTGCAAACATCGAAATACGTTTATTTCAATAAAGGTACCACCAATAAATGTTTTTGGCGTCGAGGCAAAGCAATTAATTAACCTATAAAAAGTTAGTCTCAGCATCAATCAATTTAAAGTTAAACAAATTAATAAGAATAAAATTGGATTGTACCTGTCTGAACTAGAAGATTATAAAAAGTTCGTGCTCACAAAATGTTAATGCCCAGTTTTTCTCCTGCACACCCCAGAACTTAAAACAAAAACCTTTATCATGAAATTAATTTATGGAAGTATAGAACCTAACGATATTTTGTCTGATCTCAACTACCAATTATGATTAAAGTAACACCATTCAGTAAAAACAAATTCGAAGGAGCGTAATATTACTCTACCGATGTTTATGGTTCAGATGAGTGCAGATATCAATGTAAATTATCTTAAAATATATCAAAACTGTCCTCTATTACGCAGTTAGATGGGAACCTCTTTTTAAGGCAGAAATTCCACATTGTCGGAACTGGCAAAGATTATTTCTTAGCTCAGCAAATTGCAATCTTACACCCAGATGCGTCAAATGCAGCGGTTCCCATCGCATCGAAAGCTGTCATATTCGGAAATTCGGAGGCCAATAGATAAAAACTATTTTCTGTACTATGAAAAAAAAAAAGAAAAACCTAACCATTTATTTCTAATTCTAGGAAACCTAATGTAAACTGTGCTAATATTATTAAAGATTTTGATATTACACCCAATCAAATCGAGAGTAACCGAAGTAGCTTAATTTTAGTTGAATATAAGAAATATATGTCTAAATTGAATGAACGAATTTCTAAGCTTCGAAAGATAGAATTAATGCAATGTGGAATATTATAAGTGAATAAATGATCTCTTCTGAAACCCACATTCAAAATATAAATACCCTTAAAGGAAAATCTCTTAATGTGAATTCGATTATAAATATTAGTAGGCGAATATAACTAATTCTATTAATTAATGATAATCAACCGCTTAGATCTCTAATTACAAAATAGTTTCACTGTCACATATAGAAGAATGCGCAGAAAAGAAAATATATCAATTTATTTTATTGCAGCCTTTGGGCAACAATAATGACGATTTCAATCAGAACTCAGATTGATCTTAGAGTAGTTTAATTGAAACAATAGAAGCCACTACATTATAGAAGGTGATTTAAATAGTAAATAGTAAACATATATATAAATTGGAGCAATACACCAAATAACCCTAAAGGGAATGCTCTTAGATAATTTTTAAATGAAAATGAATTTTAATACAGATGTACTCGAAATACCTAGACAAATGTATCGACGATTATCGATTAGAGATCCCATGATACTCAAATGATGTAAGCTGTCTGAACTGCTTGGGTTACGATAGCGATCATCGTGCGACTGTAATCAAAGTATCTACTATGGATAGTTCTGAGCATTTTATTATGAACAATTATAACCATTAGAAATTGAAAAATATTTGTACATTATTAGTTGAGGAAACTTTTGAAATCCCTAACAGCTATAATTTGTCTAATGCCGAAATTGAATCTTATTTGTTTCAACTTGAAAATATATTAACAGCAATTGACAAAACTGTTTCCACAATAAAAAGGTATAAATCAACTAGAAACATTAACACAAAATAGCATAGTTAAAAAACTTCAAAAAGAAAAAAGTTCTCTTCTCTCCTTAATCAAAAGACAAGATATGTTAGAAATACACGCCTCTTCTAACGTATTACAACTAGAGCTAAAGTTAGAATTAAATTGATTCTAAAATTATTGGGAGGTATTATAAGCGTACACTTCAACGATCAATTAGAAAACCAACTTTAGAAAGTAAGACCTAACAATATATTAAATTTTTCAAAAATGTGTCCTCAAATTTACTAATAATACTAGATCACATTAAAGTGCCATTGGATTCGGCAAATATATAACAAAAAGCCGATATCGATCCAAACCTCAAAACTTTCAGAGCTTTTGGGCTGGGAGTTCGGTTCTACTATTCAATGAAATTGGTCTTGCCACCGGCAACAGTTAAATAATAGCAACAATAAATAATATGAATCGCATTAAAATGCATAATTTACATGCAGTTACATAGCTCGTGTGAGTGCTACTTTTACTTATGTATAGAGTATGTATTAACATTAATATGTATACTCATTATGCCCTCCCACTGCAATTCAATGCAAGTTTTTTAACTATTTGATACTTAAAAATGTTAAGGCAAATTTTGGAACGATTGGCTTCCTCTCTATCTGTGCTGTCTTACATTTTTAAATATTTGTGCCTTCTCACCATAATTTTGCTGTCCATATTAAAGAGCCTAAAGTATTCCATGAGGTTCCACTAATTATTGAATAAATGCAATCTAAATGCGCACATGCATATGAATAATTTTTCCAGAAACTCTTTTCATTGGAGGACGCTGTAATTCTTATTCGTTGTAAAAAATATGCCGCGACAAGGAATGACTTGTCAATTAGGAGAGGATTCTCCTCGGTGAGCGGTGAACCTCCAGCGAAGTTCACGATAAACAGGCATTTGCATCCTTGTTGTGGTATGGCCGCGTTTGTAGGTGCTCCGTCCACAAGCTGCATTACTTGCAAAAACAAAATAATCAGCATGTAAGCGCTTTATGATATATAAAATATAAAAAATCAGAATATTTACCGCATTTAATTAAAACATAAACTTTCAATTATTTTCGCAGTAATTATTTAAATATTTGATTATGCTTATTTGTAATTTCGCATTATTTTAAATTGTAATATAACCACGTGGTAATAAATAAAAAAGAGAAAAACAAATGGCAAAAAAATTTTGTACCTTAAAAAAAATGGCAAAAAGATTGTGGTCCAACCGTATTGGCAGGGCTGATAATGGCAGTCCACTCCGGTACGCTATCCCACTACTGCCTACCACGGGAACTCTTGGCTGCTGGTTTTCACCCCTGGCCCGGTTCATCCCTCCTTAGCCAACCTGAATGCCGTGGACTCCTCCGCGGCACCCATATTGATGGCAAGCTTAGTGCGGACGTTCCGTCAACATGAGCTGGTCCGTTACACAGTGATTCCCAGCCTCAGGCCATCCCACAATCAGACCTCACAGAAGCGTGATTACAGAAGATGCCAACCTTCCAGTCAAATCGGCTTTGTTTGATAAATATTTTTGTTTTCCGTTACGCACTGCATTAGGGACTTTTGTATTAAATACGTCCATTAAGCAGTTTATTTGAACCGGTTTGGCGCACTGCGCTAGGGACTTTATTTGCACTGTAATGTCGATAAAATGTTCTTCTTTTGTGCACTGCTTTAGTGACTTGAGCCATCTAAAAATAGACTGCATTTGCAAATTGCTTTTTGTGGATTTTATAGCGTAGAAAAATGTTGCACTCCGGTTTTATATTCTTTGATTGTACGCATGGACCTATCGAGAATTTGATCAAAATTGGTCGTCTCCAATCATGACTATCGGTTGTATTCGAATTTTATGGAACTAAGTAATATACATCACGAAGAGCAAATTATCTGCAAAATTGGACATGCAAATTGTGTATATGTGAATATTTCAGCAACAGTTTCATTTTAATATTTATAACTATTAAGTAATTAGACATTATGTATTAAATCTCATCTAAAACAATAATTTGCTTAGAAAAAAAGAAAATTAAGAAATATTATATTGAGTAAAAACTAAAATAGGTACAGTTTTAGCAAAACTTTTCATTGCCGGAAAGTTGTTTGATTCAATCATATTAATCGTTATTCTAGTTCTAAAATAAAAAATTCTTTTTAGCAATATTTTATTTAGAGTACAAATAAAAATATAAAAGTCTTGCCGCCCGAGCAGGGACTTGAACCCTGGACCCTTGGATTAAAAGTCCAATGCTCTACCGACTGAGCTACCCGGGCATTTGGACGTTCTCAGCCAAAGAATAGCTAAAAGCCTATTGTAATTTTCAAAGGTGTGTGTACATTCATATTAAGAAAGAATCATTCACAACTTTTTATATATTCCACAACTGGAACAAACAATTATAATTCATTTATATTTTGCTCAATAATATATATAAAAATGGAATTCATTGTTCATCTAACCACATAAATTGTGCTAAGCGCTTGTTAGTACATAGAACAACCACGTATACATGCCCGGGTAGCTCAGTCGGTAGAGCATTGGACTTTTAATCCAAGGGTCCAGGGTTCAAGTCCCTGCTCGGGCGAGCCAATTTTTTTTTCTCTTTCTATTAAATTTTAATGTGCAGATTTGTTGTATCTAATAAATGTCGTCTTCTCTTTCTAATACATAGCAAAATTTTTCAATAAAAAAATGTTATATATTGTGTACAAGCATATACTTTTGGATTCAAATATTCTGTTTTCGTTATAACTCTTCACATAAAGAAACACCCAATCTGTAAAAAGAAATCGTATAGCAACTAACTCACCGTCTAATTGAACCCTCATGAAATTAGCACCTTTTATTTGCTTCTCAATTTACACAGAAGTCGTGGATATACCCAAATTGAATACATAGCACATGTGTATGTATGTATGTACTCGTGTACACTCATGTGCATCTACGTATGTATGCGAGTTGATATGTACGTCTATAAGCCATATAGCTTTGTACATAAGCAGCATTACTAATCTATAAATGACTGTGAACTAGTACTATATACTCTATGTACTATATATGTTTCTATTTATATGTTCGAGTTCGAGATGTGAGCAAGTTTTCATTTATTGCTACGCCTAAGAATTTTGACACACTTAACTATAAGCTAGCCTTCGAGTTGGTTAACGCTATTCCAACTGTCAGCGCCAACAATGCTCATCAGCCGGGCTAGAGTCAGATGGAATTTGACGTGGAAGTGGCTACTGCTAGGTGGCCTGACTGCAGTCGTACCAAGTGAACTACAAAAAAGTAGAATATATGTATCTACAGCTAATTAGCATTCATTAGGACAAATCATCGCAGTGCCACAGACAGGGCAGAGAGCTCACGATGCAACAAATAGAAAATAAATTTGAACAAATAAGAAAAGACCAAATCGACCTTTACACTACCCACTTTGATACATGTACATACATGCTAATCTACTAAATAAACGCAAATAGTTTAAATATGCACGGATACTAACAACAATATAAATTCATTTGGTTTTCGAATGACATGGTTTCCATGAGATGCCAGTAATAATAAATTGACTAAATCGTTCAAATGCCATTTAACACACACGCATTAAAATTATACATGCCCATGTACATGTGTATACACATGTGATATAGGGTGTATGAAAGTATATGTATATACATGGCTGTAGTAAGAATCAAGGTTATTTTAGAAAATCTTGCACACATTTTGGTGATTTACCTGTCGTAACTTCCCTGCAGGTAGCGTTAAAAAACTGAGGAAATATGGGTCATAAACCAACAAAAAAGATGCATCCGAATATTCTTACAATGGCATTATGCTGTGAACAATGTATGTGCGTATGTATTTATTTGGGTTTCCAGGTACCTTGAACATTTTAGAACTAACACAAGCACAATACTGGAGGCAATAATTTATATATAGGCATGATCGAAGCTAAAAGCGTCTGCTGGATGTGGTCAGCAGTCAAGTCCCTAAGATTACTAACTTCATTGTCGTAGTCGGTAAGCAGTTAAATGCCTACCGTTTATGGAGCTCGAATACTGGGACTGAAGAGCATCATAGAAGTAATCCATGATATTGTAGAATGACGAATTCTTACAGAAGATCGGTTTCAAGACATTGAAATTCTAAGCACTTTGAAGATATGGGCATTTCCGTGGCTGCGAACGAAACATTCATATGCATTTAAAGTAAAAATTTAAAATAATCCTTAAGCTCACGATTCGATGGTAGGGTAAAGTAGAAGCGATTCTAATGTGGCAAACAACCGAAGGGACGCGGCAAGCGGAAGATTAGCAGATTTTAGCAAAACCGGAAAACTTCTTTAGTTTCACTAATTGTTAAATGTAGCAAAAGATTTTTATTGATTGCAGAATTCTGTTTCCTTTTTTTTTTTTATGAGTACGTGACATTTTTCATTCTCAAACTCAAGTTCCTTACAAATATGACATACACGTACGCCTGTTGTTGTAACTATGATAAATTTAGATAAATATTAAATAACTTTGTTTATAATTTCATTTAACTTTTTCAATTTCTAAATATCTAAATATCTTAAAAAAAAAAACAAAAAAAATCTACTGAATTCCTCTCTCTACGATTCCGTACGTGACGGCTGCGAAAATTAAATTTAGTTTTTTTTTTTTTAAGTTGAAAAATTACAAATTTTTCGTATTCCTTCTTTAACTATTAAAGACGGAGTGCAGATAAATGCAACTTTTCAATTACGAAGATGAGCAAAATGATTCAAAAACTTACCGTTACTCGATATAATATTGCTCTATTTTTATTTATTTTTTTTTTTTTTTCTAAACTAAATTTTTTCATACATAACTGTAATGTCTAATTAGTCATTACATAGTAAATTATCAAGTTTAAATGCTGCTAAGACCTCGACATATATACAATTTTCAGTTATCCGAATTCGCAGTCGATTTTCTCTTGACGTTCAGTGAAAGCGGAAGATAAAATAAAAGAATAAAATAATGTACGATAAGAGTCTTAGGGCCTACAGAATATTTAAATGAAGCACTAAATAAATTTATAGTTTAAGAAATTAACTTATTGACAATTAAAAGAAAATGTTAAATGAAATGTGATTTATATTAAATAATTTCACAAAATATTAATGCCTTTCTGTGATAATAACTGATAATATTTTTATTTTTATTTATTTTTTTTGCACAAAATGCTCTTATACAAATCTCATACATATCGAGCTGGAAGGGTGTATAAACTTCGATGTGCTGAATTTGGTAATTCTCTAAAGCGTTGGCATGATTGGTATTACCGTTATAAAATTTGAATCTGAATCTGATTGATTTTCGATATTTCAAATTCGTTCGGCGAGGATCTTTGCATGGTAAAATTTGAGCATGCATATCAATCCAATCAAAAGTTGTATCTGAGGACTCTTGCCGTTTATGGAGCCCACATAAAAAACTTATTCAAAAAGAGAGCGCCAAGAAATCAATAGTTTTTCTAAAAGAGTCGCAATAATATATTTTTTAAGCTTATTTATGTTTTTAATGTAAATACTAAAGCAACCAAAAAAACAAAAAAAAATTTTTTTATGTCTTTCAGTTCTTAGAAGACATTTGTATTTGCTATGTGTGTGGCTTTCGCTTTGACATCTTGTAACTCGTGTTTGAAAGCTCTGATTGAACTGAAATTCTTGTAATATGTAGAGAACAACGAAGGAAACATATATGCATATTGAGCCATACTATAATGTGGTAACGACCAAGAGAGTTATACCCTAAATTCAATTGCGGCTGTGTTGGAGCCATTGCAAATTTTTTACATCAACAATTGTAGAATTGAAAATATGAAAAAAATATTTGGTGGTTTTTAGCAGGCTATGTCATTATGTATAATTTATAATATTTATCAAGTTATAGTTCAAAAACGACAGGTTTAAGAAAATGGTAGAAAACGTTTCATGAGGATATTTTGGGCCTTGCTTTAGAAGAATTTGGTGATACAATTTGTGGATCAAATTGGAAGCTATCGTAGCCTTAATAAACTTTGAAATATAAGCGTTCAAAAAATGGGCATGCCAATTGCGGAGGCGGTGAAGCAGATGTTCGAGATTTGAAACAAACTCATTAAGCTGTAGCTAAACCAGGCTACATTATGTATGTAACGGGCAGAAGGAGGCGTGCAGACCCTATAAAGTGTATCAACATCAATAGCGGAGTGGGTTAGGCATACCTGCCCGTCCGTCGATCCGTCTGTAGTGACACACAATTTCGTACACGTCTGTTAGTACGAGTTTGAAACCGTGCTATCTGCTCCCACGCCTCTGCAACTGACACGCCCATTTTTAAAAGCCAGCTAAAGATATAACGATGCAATTCAAAGTTTAGATGTATGTAGTGACTCGGCAAATCTTTTTATTCACGTCCAGCTTCGCCTGGCCAGGCAAATCATAGGCATCCCGTTTTCTTTGAAGCGACAAAATTTGACTCGTCGGCTTCTGATGTAATGACAAATTAAGCCTCACACAATTTCTTGATCACGCCCACCCATTTTTCCAGAACTGATACCCACTTTATTTAATTTCACTTTTTTAACCATGCCACTCTGTAGTAGAGCTTTAAATATGACTGCAGATTTTATCATTTAGAAATTTTACCTCCAACTTCCCACGCCCATACAATACATTTGCTGAATACCGCTCATACCTCTCATCCCAGGTATTTATGAGGATATGGAACTAACGATTGAAAAATATTTAGATTAATGCTATGCACAACAACACGCAATAGAATAACGCTGCTTAGACCTACGCATTTCATCGAGCACATGCAGCCTTAAGCTGGATAGTTTACGCTCGGAAATTCTATGTTCCTTGGAAATTTCGGTCAAATTCGAATACTAGAATGCGAGATGTGGTCATTTAAGCTTTATGCCTACGTCCTGTATATATTTGTTGGTGCTCTCTTCAGCAGGTCAAATAATTTCCTATGAAAATTCAGTCTGTTTTATTGGCTTATGTCCAGGGTATAAAGCAGTCGTGCTCGCCGGACTGCAACTTTATTTTTTACCTGTGCTTAATAATCTACATACCAAATTTGGACATCGCTCAATCGACATTGATGCTGATCAGGAATATATTGCTCGCTTGCTAAAGTGCGGCATAACTCAAAAATCGCGTTTTCCGGGTTAATGATAATGAAATTTTCATGCACGATACTGTATTTCCTGAATGTATTCCATTCTTTTTTCATAAAGACTCTCTGGGTGATAACGATTCTAGATTGCTCTCTCCCATATTAGAGGTGAGTCAATTGAAAAAGCTTAATTGCGTTTTCTGAAGCACCTTTTTTTTTAGTTTAGTATTCGAGCGATATATACTGCCACGCCTCCCGCTGCCTGTTCATACATTCTCACAGTAGACCCTGGACTAAATTAAAGACAAACATTTTAAAATAAAAATTATTTTACGTTGAAAATTGTTAACTTTTTATGACTGTTAGATTAAATAAATATCAATTTGCGACACAAAACAGTTGCTTTGGGGATCAAAAATCCCCCGGAAAAAATATGAAATCGAATTAGACGTATAGGTAAATGGCAGCCAAAAAACAAAATTTGTTAGGTATTAATTTCAAAGATTTATTACAAAAATCGATGGCTTTTCATGTTCATTGAAAACAAAGAGAAGCCAAGAGATGGGAAGAAGCTACCTCTTGGCAGTAGAACTTGTGCTTGATAGGCTATGTTGCCTTTAATCAGAAGTGATCAGGCAACCCACTAAGCTCCTATTTTTTATTAATGTTTATATAAACACCGCAAACGGTTCAACTAAACGAGTATCACGTAAATGAGCTATGTCCGTTGATGTTTCGAGAGAAATGAAACCATTACAAGCTGTAAATTTAAACGTGGCCGAGGTGTTCATTTCGATACTGACATCCATACAAACAGTAAGCATTTTCCGATTGAAACTGACTTGGTGTTCAGAAAGCATAGCCATTTAGAAGGAGTTCAGCAAAAATGTAATATGTATAACTTTTAATATAACATTAGTCTGGGTTGATCCTGTGCCTCAATCAGTTGGCAAAACATAAGGACTTAGGACTTTGGCTGCTTTCTTTACCCACTAACCTTAGAATGCTAATCTCAAAATCATACCTTAGAAGAAAGCTTAATGTTATATACAACGACATTGCGAGGTACGTTTTAAATATAAATGTGAGAAATCTAGTTAATCGTGCCGCCTAAGTGACTTACACTTTAAAGCTTGTGCTGACTATAGAAATCTAACTTTATTACAACAGATTATCCAGCCTAAGCAACCTCAATGAAGAATTCACTTTCAGCACGTCGCACACAGAACTAACAATAAAACAGTATCCAATAACAAGCTTTCCTTAAATTCAAGGAGACTTGGTATTACAGCGCAGTGTAAGGACCAACTTAAAGTTGCTCTCCAATGCAACAGTATGTAACTTACGGAACCAATATTTAAGCAAACAAACAAACTAAAGTTGAATTTAAAATAATATGCCGCCAAAAACCAGTGGAAAGGCGGCCAAAAAGGCTGGCAAAGCACAGAAGAATATCACCAAGAACGACAAGAAGAAGAAGCGCAAGAGGAAGGAAA
>JBANCW010000247.1:0-17049 GCA_037040085.1 Colocasiomyia kotana | reverse complement strand
AAGGAACATTCTAGCGATTTGATTAGCGCTTCGCTACCTGCTTTATCTAAATTCTGCACATTCATTCTAGCTAAATCAGTATTAGTTCCAGGCGCAGAGGCTTCAGCTTCTATAGCCTGCGCTGCCGCCTGAACCAGCCACTGCAAAAATATTTGTTGTTATAGCAAACCTTGCGTGAAACGCTTTGTTAGCTTTACTGGCATCGCTTGAAAAAATCATAAGGCGAATATGTGGCAACAGTTGCAAAACTTTCTAAACAATTTTAGTTTTCCTCTCAAAAGAGTGACTTTGAAATAAAACAAAAATTTACTTGCTTGTTCTTGAATTGCCTGATTTATAAACTAATTAAGTTGCAAAATATGCTTGCCTGCTTGGCTTAATTGCTCTGACTGGAGGTAACTTTTTAAATTTTACTTTTGCTAAAAGCAAAACCAAAAATAAAATTGACCATAAAAATGTGCAAGTGTAGTTGTGAGAGCAAGATAAAATTTTCGAATCTAGGTTCAAAGAAGAAGGAGAAACAACTTAAAGTAGAACAGTATAAAGTATTGAAGTACTTGAGAAAATAATTAAATTAATTAATTACATATTAATGAGAATAAGGTTAAACTCATGGAGAGCAGCTAAAACTCAATTACATGATAGAAGTTGAGTCGTAAATTCATTTTTATTAGTATTATCAGTAGTAAACATTTCTAATCTCTATAAGTACTGGCTTGACGTCAGGCCTCACAATTGTCTATCTATAAATTTATACTTTGCTTCATAGTCTTAACGACTCACATTAATATAACAAGTAGTATTGAGTGTCAAATGGAAAGCATATCAATTACTGTAAGCTCACAGTTGAACTGCACATTAACCACCTTAATCTCTTTGGCAGACTATATTGTTATCGTATTGTCTAGAAATAGAAAAGGTTTCCCCTTGGCTTTTGCCAACTCACCACTGATTTATTTGTTGCAGAAACGTTTGTGCTTCAGTTATACGCCTGCGGTTGGAGGCTGTGTTTTTGATGGTTTGATGTACGACAAGCAGTAGAAATAGAATGAAGCTACGAGCTATTTGTGTACTCTAATGCTTGGCAAAGGCATTATATATAAAATCAGGGGTGGATGCAGCGCTTGGCAAAGCAGGGGATATATAAAGTATATGTATCGGCAGTAGATCGACTTCTGTAGCCAGGCAGAGTTTTCTTGGCAATTATTATCGTTGTTATACAACTAAAAATTAAAATTGAGTTTTTTCATGGTAAAAGTCGTTATAAATTATAAAATTTAATAATTATAAATTTTTATTATTTTTATTTTATAAGCTTACAGAACCAAGTACCTTTCACGTTGGGTCCGCCCTTGTACACAACAACCCACTATAAAGCAAATACAATTTGAAGATTAAACAGGAAAGCAGTTTCATAGGTCAATTTTATTTTACGACTATCAAAGAATATAAAATAACATAGAATGCACATCTGATACAAGCAGATTTTTTTTTTACGTGGGGGGGGGGGGGGGGTGCTGATATTGCAAGCTAAGCGCACTGCTGACGCTTGTTGTGCTTGATATGCTAATATTACTTTTGATGCCAGCCCGTCGCTAATGCAATGGTCTGTTGGGTAAGGCCTCAGACTCGCAACCCAAATGTTGTTGTTTTTATATTCTTTGCTACTACAACCATTTATCAGCATTAGCTCAATTAATTTCCAAATTCTCTCTCTCTCTGTCTTAACAAATATGCAAGTGCTTACTGATAGCCTCTCACTTGAAAAAATAAAAATAAAAAACAACAACGCGGGCGAAATGAGCACTGCAGCTTATGGCATTTGTCCCCTCTCACGCATCAACGACGCTCCGCTAATTAGAATGTAGATCAACGCTCGTGAGAGCAACGTCTGTTAGTCGATTGTAACCTGTTGATGTGACCGCACGTACGGCGACTGATAAAAATACACTATGTTAACATCAATACTAAATGTTCGGTCTATTTATTGTGAGCAAGCGGGTTTTCACAAAATTAATCAAATGCAGCAATACGAGGTCTGCTCAAAAAGTATCGTGAGTTTTGAATTTTCGAACATTAAGTGTATTTGAGTTCCGCGTTTTTTAACGTTATGTTGGTGCTAATATTTCTCACTTGAAACGATAAATTCGGACATGTTGAATGCTACTCTACTTACTTTTTTGTGTATTCTATCAAATTTTGTGTGAAAAAAAGAAAACAACAACAAATGAAGTGCGCGGACGTAATAAGAATATTTACTGTGGCACACGGTGGTGCTACCTTGGACTGCAGCAATGTTAATCGGTGGTACAAAATGCTCCCAGGGGGATGAAAAGATGTGAATGACGAAGAGCGTGTCGGATGCCTGAACACGTCAACTAGTAAGCGAGCTGCTTACAATAACGTATAGAGCTTATACACATATACACATGTAAGTACTGGCATATATCTGAAAGTATATTAACAATTGATGCTCCGATAACGTGACTTAGTATAGTCCGCTTTGTGCAGGCAGGCGGCATTTATAAATTGCCATGTCATTTATTTTGACAACAAAGTTATATCCATGCTGTAGCCTGCAGCATAAAAATATATGTATAATATTTCAGTTTAGCGCTGGAAGTGGAAGCTACATGAGCTTAGATATTTATTTTACGCAGTATTGGCATGCGCTGAGATTGGATGCTGTCTGCCGGTTTGCTTTAGATAAGGTTAAGCAATAAACTGCCACAGCTGCCGCAGCTGGTACAACTGGCAAAGTGGCTGGCAAAGCAGCTGCCAAAGCGGCTGCCATCCATACATGGACATATCAGCACAATGACTGAACTTGCAGAGGCTTGAGGCCTTTGACAAGCTGACCTGTATTGCAGGTCCAATTGCAGCAGAAGCCAAGCATGTCAACGCACGTGATTCATTCTCAATTGACAACTCGATAATAACGGCAGTGTCAGCATAAATTACGTTGTTAATGGCTTTAGTCGAGTTTGCTAGAATTGCAAAGAACCTGCAGCCTGCCGCTCTAGCTGGCATAGGTCTTAGCACATTCTGCTATGGAATATCGTATACCTTGTCCTGCCTACGGCTGCCTATTGCGTACGTATTTAACAAACCGTAAAAATTTTATTATACCAATTTTCAAAGCGAAAAAACACTGATTTGCCAAGGCAAGTGAGAGAACAAATGCTACAAAATTGACTTGATTGAATTATTTGTCGAATAACAGAAATGATTGTCAGAGCCGGAAAATAGTATACAGAAATTCACTGGAAAAAAGAAATAACCAACAGGTGTGAAAATAAAAGATAAATTTCACACGCCACACATCAGAGGGCATTGCATGTTCATTGATCAAATTGATTGGTCTTTTCAGCCGGCAGCTGACATACAAGGCTCAAAGTGTCTGTGTGTGCTAAGCTGCTCAATACGATATGTGCCATGCACATGGGCATGACTGCATAAACACAAAATATAATTTTGTATTTGATCCGCTTCGTAACAACAATAATACAAATATAGAAATACTAAAAAAAAAAAATAAGTGGTGAAGCAGCACAGACAGAATCACAGTCATTGTTATCTTTATCATTGTCCCAGCTATGGTAGGCAGTCATGGTAGGCATGCCTGACAATGGCAAGAATTTGGTCACTTATAATAACCACACTCATACCACAAGCTGTCTAGCTGTCTGGGTGCCTGTCAGTGTGTCCTTAGGCGTGAAGGTGTTTCTGGTACGAATGTGTTTTCATATCGTCTTTGGTGCGGCTGGCCTGCTTGCTAAAAATGTTGTCTAAATTATAACAGAAAGTAACAAAAGCAGCTCAACATTAAAATGTATCTATGCACACCAGCTAACAAGGAAAGGTTAACACTGTCTAGATAAGCAGTCAGCTTTCGGTAGACAGACGCATGATTTGATTTCCTTTTTAAGTATGTACAATGTTGTCCAATTAAATATTTAGCTATACATGTTGAACCAATGTGTGCATACCAAATGGATACTAAGCAGCGAAGGTGGCTCCACTGGAGGGTTGGTTTTTTAGTTTGCGAAATTTAAATTATCATAATTTTTCTCTTGGATGATTCCTCAATTTTTAATGCGTTAGTTATGCGTAAGGCAAGTATAATTCAGTCGCTATATATTATAATAATATATAATAAATATTATAATAATAAATATGTAAGTCGATTACTGTGACCTATATTTAGATCTATTGTACCTCCTTACTTAGCTTGCAGCTCACCAGACCCGAGTCCTTCGCTTACCTTTTCTTGAGTAAGAAAGTATTACCTAAGACATATTTTTCGTTTCTTAGCCAGAACAGGATATTCTGCTACAATGTGCGTTGAGGTAGCTTTCTTAATCCTATAGAAGCGACTTGTGCCATTGTTTAATGCTTTTGTCTTACTGAGAACGCTTCTTAATCTACAGAGTCCTGTTAGTAGCTTAGTTATTGTACTCAGAGGGTTCCTACTCAATTGCATCCAAACCTTTGAATTAATTTATGTTATAGCTCTTGATGATTTTCTTAAACTGCCATCCCAGTGTCTTTATTTTATTATTCTCTGCTTCTGCCGTATATGCTCACCATCCAATTGTAAAGTTACTTAGGTTACCTGGTTGATTCAGTTTTCCGCGTTTACCCTGGACTAGCTTTGATGTTAACTTGGCTTGCAAGGCTGCTTGATAGCCGGTGAATATTGCTAATTGCCACTATGCTTGTAGAAAATAGTTTTTATAAAATGGGTGAATTCAAATCAATTTCGAAAATTAATGAAGGCCATAGGCGACTGCCTATGAAGTTGATTTGCCTCTGATAAGCATATCGTATTTTTGGTAAAAGCCAACTCATTCATCAAATTGTAAGACCTGCCCTGCTAAGAGGCTTATGAGCTTTGTCTCTGTTCTGTTGCTCAATGCAGTACAATGTCTTGCATCCATCACTCAATATTTGTTTATTGAAAATCATATAATTATTAATTTCTTGGAAATAAGTAGCATTTAAGCTTCTTTGGTTAAACTCCATACACAATTTTACAAATACATTCAAAAAAGATGGGAATCGCATCAACCTGCTAGACAACTGCACTCAGCTGAAAGAGCTCGAGTACAAACAGCTTGGCTTTAGCTAGCAGTCGACCATCGTCCGGTCGGCCATAATCAGCATAATCAGCGGCTTATTAACAGGATCAGCAGTCGCTAAGCATTCGCCAAGCAATCACCAAGCATAATAGGTTAGCTTAAAGTATTCGATTAAATCCAAAATTCATCGTTGACATATTGTATATACGAAAACTGACTTTAATTTGTTTTTATAAATAAATATATTAATTTTATAACTATATTAAACCCTTATAGAAGTCACAGCTCAAGTTAGCTGTCTCTTTTATTTTGCTGCTGTAACTTTACACTGTCAGGCCCTCGTTGAAATTGTATTGCATTTCATGCAGCTTTATCCAAATTGTTATTTACTCGACTATCATTGTTAAGGACCGTGCAGTAAAATTTGGGTTGAGCTTAAAACAAAGTGCAGAGTTGGTATTGTTGGTATTTTAATGCGCTATACTTTATGCACATTTTACATTCGGTTGGCTGTCCAAGTTAACTGCACTTTAGAACGCTGTCAGCATAGTAAAGTTTTATGCTTGAATGCCACAAGTATGTATGTAAGTGTAAGGCAAATAGACAATGCATTGCAAGGAGACCGCACACACTGACACACAAATGGGTGTGCAAGTCAAACAATGAGCAGACGCAGCAGACAATTTTAAAATCAACACGTTGACATTTTCGTGACTCTGTCAATATTTGGCTAGATTAAACAAGGGGAAAACATGTTTATATACACCCACACACCCGCACACCCATACCGAATTACTCATAGACAACAAGTTGTTTACATTTCTTAGTTTTCTAGCGAGAATGCATTAAACATTTGCACAAAAAATATGGAAACCTTAGATGGCAAAGTAAAGTAAGACTCTCTCAGCACACTTCATGAAACTTATGATATGCGCTTATTTTGTTGAACGCAAGCTGCAACATGCTGCGTATACGTAATATTTGAGCAAGAAAAACGAAACTGGTGTTCGGCAGGGCAAAATGCGTTGTTTGTCGAAAAAGTGAGCGGCAGCATAACAAATTATATTTTGTACACTGTTGTTGTTGCTCTTGTCCGCATAATTATGTAAATTATGCGTCGAGTAGGGCAGAGGAGAGGCCAGCCCACATCCGACAGTGAACAGAAGGGCAGCGCTGATATCTAACTATATAATATATCATCAAAGTAAATCAAGCATATACTGCATATAGTATATGGTAGAGTATATCCGATTTGAAGAAACATTTCCAATCTGTGAACAATGTAGTTGTTTGTAGTTTCATGTTGCATGCTTGTTCAATTTTCATTGTTTCATTGCTATTTGCTAATCGAAATTCTGAAAACCATAACGGTTGCAAAGAAACTACATTTTCAAATTATGACATTGTAGAATTTCAATATTGTACGGATTTAAGATCCTGTTAAGTAGGTGATACAATTGAATATAAAATAGTTACAAAGCTGTGAAGAGAAGCAATAGTTTAAATTTACTAACTGATTTTGGAATTATCATGCTCAGCACTGCTGCTGACAGAAAATATTGTGTTCTCAACTTGGAAGCTCTATTCTCTTTCTTTTATACGAAAACAAAATTTTGAAGGATTTAAGCTTTGATATTTCCGAGTTCTACCAGGGCAATGTGTGATGTTGCTTGTGCAGGTTTTCTCTGAAAAGCCTCAGTGTACATTGGAAATATATGTCTCTATTTTCTGTCCTAAAAGAGATTAAAATGAAGCTTAATTATTTTCTAAAGAATTCATATAACCGTTCTATATACGATGTATACAACGTCTTTTTTTTTTGTCTGTCGCATGCATACTGACAAGCCGAATGGACTCTTCTTATGCAAATTATTGTCGACGGCAGTGGTAGAACACGGAGAACAGATTACGATGCTTGTGTATCAGTATATAGGTACATTATAAAAAATATATATTACATTAGTGTACAAGTACTTAATATAATATTTTTGCATAAATAATTTATGTATAATAAGCCGATATCAATTTGAAACACTTTTATTAATAAGAATGTATGCCAAAGGACATTTGTTGGTTTTTTGCGCGATTCAATGTCGTGGCATAATTGTTATCAAAATCAAACTACATAAAATCACAAATACACACGCATACATGTAAACGTACATATACATTTAAGTATTCATTCATTTGGCTTAAAAAATTAAGCTCAAAATAAAGGTTTTCATTTGATTGCATAAATTGAAGTTGGAAATTGAAGAGATAGCGACAGCATTAGGCAAGGATGTTAAAAAGTAGCATATAACAGTTACAGGACTTAATTAGCACAGCATAGGTGGTTAGGTAGCAATAGTTGGGTAGCTATAGGTAGGTAAGTAGATAGACAGGTGGATAGAAAGAAAGAGCAGATTGTGGGAGTTAGGGGTAGAGTACATATATTGTTGTTCTTGAGGTTGTTTGGCAACTTTACCTGAACATTTCAAACCTTGATGGTAAATACCATACAACAGTGAACCACAATGGTCACAGAAGGTGGGTCCTGCGTATGTGAATGGTTCGAAATGATGTTGAGTTTTTGGTGAATCCTTTTTTTTAAACAAATGTTGTTGCAGTTCGTAGTGTTTGTTTTTTAATTGTTTTCATCAATGTTAATAGTTTAATTATTATTATTTTAATTATTGTGTTGGTTGGTTTTATTTATTTTTTTTTTGTTTATGGAGACGCACAGATGATAAATTTTGAATTTGATTTTAGAACAATTTTTTTTTGTTGTGAGTACATGAAAATACAAATCACACAATAAGTAAATATGCTAAATAAAAGAGTGACACTTGTACATGATGATTAGTAAATAAATAAGTATTTAATGATTGAAGGCAAAATGCTGAGCACTTAAAGCTCAAATTTAAATTGTATTCTTAAAGTTTAGAGCAAAATGATGGAAATAGTAATGAATGGTATGTACTGTGACGCATTTCATTGTAAAAACTGTATTGAAAAGTATTTGCACGGGCATTTTTAATAAATAGGGGACCTCAAGTTCCCTGAGAAAATACATTTTGTCAATTCGAGTTAGTCTCTATTTCGTCTGACTATATTCATGGTAATATATAAACATTGCGTAAATTCAGAAAGAATAGTAATTGAAATAACTATAAAACAAAAAAGTTTGAAGGAAAAATCAATCATGGACTGCCTGGTGACATGATCATATGCCAATGACAGTGAAAGTCAACTATGCAAATTATAGAAAAAACTTTTTGCTGGCCAACAATGTGGACAGCTGTAAGCCATGTCAGTATTATATAAGAAAAAATGAAGAGAAAACAAAAACAAATGACAATTCCGCTTGTTGTTTTTTTTTTTTTATGTTTGGCCTTTTTTCTTTATCATAATCAAGGCGAAGCAAAGCTGACAGCAGCTATACATAGCAGTGCCAAACAAAACTTCAAATGACAGTTTAATGTGACAGTAAAGCAAAGCAGAAAATTACAAAAAGCGAAAGGAAAACAACATAAAGTTAAAGGAACCCAAACTTTACTACTAATATTTATGATAGAAAGTAAAAATATTTATTTTTGATTAGACAGTCCGACATAAAAATGCGTCACAATCTCATGCAAACTGAGACTAGAGTCGTTGCTGTTTTAGGCTAACTTAAGATGTGTAAATGTGTGAATGTGCTTGTTGTGAATGGCATATTGTGTGTACTATAAGCACTTACGGAATCGATGCCCTTATCCTTGCCAGGGCATATGAATGTGACATACTCATGGCAGCGCTTGTGCACCACATAGGAGCAAACTGTAATAGAGATGGAAACTGAAGGTCTCTGGATTATGGAGCAGCTCTCCAAAAAGTTGCATACCTTGACACTGAAAACCCTGCTTGCCAAAGCCCCTGTAAAGAGAAAGATAAAACATGAAATTAATTAATTAAATATAACGCCTACATTACCCATGATAGGAATAGCTAAAAACTAACTGACTTAACCATGAAAATAAAGCATAGTTTTATTCATTTTTTTTTTTAAGAATTAATGGAATTGAATTTTAATATTGAAGAATTTTGGTAAAGTTACTGGCTAACTGACTACTGCCAATGGACTTTGATAGTAGACAAATTACTGCTAAAAATTTGCTTAATTAGCTAAGTGTGCGGATCAATTATTTTTCAGTTTCCCTTCGGTTTACTCACAATGTTAAGTGAATTGTACTTTGCTTAGATTAATTAATATGTATGTAGGTGGAATTAATTTGAATTAATAGTTGTGACTGTCGCCTTCCTCATAATCCGCCCTATTTTCATGCATATTCAATTTAAACGAAACCACAGGAATGCAAATGGTAGGGAAATTTTAATTTTTACTTTGTCTGGCTCAAATATCATTTCAGTTAATCAATATAATTAACACCGATATGACAGTTGCCAGCAGTTCAGCCAGTGAGTGTGAACGTTAATGGAATTTACACCAGCTTGCGTCTATGCCGCTTACCTACGACGAGTCCAGCTTGGACACGAATGAGCAACCCACACACACACACACACACTTGCTACTCATATTTGTATTGCCTACTTTTAGGCTTTCAGACACATTTGTCCCACTTGAAAGTTTGCGGCTTTTGCGGCTATTGCCTTCGGCACTTTTACATACAATGGACATCAGGAACTGGGTAGGTGGATGGATACTTGTGGTGGACACAAAGGCAGGAAATGTCTATTGAAGAGTGAGAATATTAGCAAACTTGAGGTTGGTGGCTGATTAAACAGCTTTTAACTTGAACTAAATAAATGTTTGTTTAATGGCCTTCATAGTCTGGAAATTCAAAATCATATTAGCAAAAGTATTAATACATATTTAATGTGTTATTTCTGATTCTTAGACTCAGACCTTGCCGTGCTTTACGCCTAAAACTCGAGTTCGGGTGTTTTCCATGCTGTGCCCATGTCTAATCCCTAAGCTTAAAAACACTTAATTTTATTTATTATGGAGCCCAATATATATTCATATTCTTCTGGTGAATAACTTGAGGGATAGAACATTAACGTTTCAGAGTACTAAGGATGTTACTGAAGAAATCACTATTGGCAGAATCAATGGGGGTTTGTAAGATATATCTGTGATGGAAGTCAGTAATAAAAATTTTTTTCTTTTCAGGCTGCAGATTTTTTCTTTTCTTTTTTTTTTTTTTTTGTAAATCTTAAATCTCAGCTTATTACTTTTTTGCTACAAAAATTTGAGATCAGTGAAATATTTAAAAAAGTTAATAAAATACGGTGAAATTTTAAACTTATACATATCTGTATACTTTTTTAATATAGATAAATAATATATAAAAATTAATTAATATATTAATATATAAGAAATAGAATTTCTAATGCTAAGCAAGAATTTATGGCCATTAATATAAAGCATATTTATATTTGGTCACATGGCGTATTAGTTATTTTTATCAATTTTCAAGAACTGAACCTTAAACTGACTGTTATTTTTATTCAGTTTTATGGCTTGGATAAAGTATCGTATATGCCACGCTTTACTATAATTTTATGTATATTTTTGTTTGCTATTATGTATCTTTATAATTCTGGATCTATTTGTAAGCTTTAGTTGAAATAGTTGAGAAGTTCGATATGCATATAGATATATACCATTTTTTTTTATTTTGGAAATACTTTATAAAGGAAAGCTTTTCAAAATATTAGAGTCATAGATTTTTATAGATGTAGCTAAAAAAATATACCGAAATTTCAAAAAATTATTAATTTAATTTTATTTTCTAATTAAGTATACTATTTTCAACTATTGTAAATTTGTTCTAAATTATGTTTTTCCACAGAATTCGAGAACAATAAAAAAAAAACGCAAGGTGGTGCTCCGGCAAAATAATTGTGCCGACCAGCGTATATATACATACATATATGCACACATACTTGCATATACTCGTATGCAGAAGAAATTCGATATGATTTTATTAAAAATTCCACCTGGGCCTCCAGAGGCTTGTTCATTCCATGCATTGCACATGTCTGTGTTTGTCCTTTAGTTTGTATGTTAAACGTGCAATGATTTGCGTTTTTAAGCAATTATTTTGTTCTTGTTTTTTTGCTTTGAACGCTTTAGTATTATAATATTCATACAGGAGACCTCCAAGCTGTATTTTTGCCATGTGTGCTCATCGCGTGTGTGGTCAGATAAGCCAAAACTAGCAACACACAAACACACACATATGCACATGTAGATGCGAAAAAATAAAACAACATGCAATTTTTAGCTCATTGTAGGCATTTCTGTGTAGTCGACTGAATTTAATTAGAGTTAAGAAAAAAAAAAAAAACTTGTCAGCATTTGACGTAACATTCCTTTTTTTTTTAAGGCAACTTTATTTAATATAAAAATGTTCGCTTGTGTTTGTTGTGTGTGAGTCGTTACATTCCTGACTTGCGTTGAGAATGAAGCAAAAAAGCAATTTTCCCGCACACAGACACACACACCCATACACACGCAGCCACACACAAAAGTAATGAAGCGGCTTTGCCCCTGCAGCTATGCAGTTTGCCTCATTTTTGCCATACTTTTTTCAACTGCTCGTCGACGATCAACATTTTTTGCATTAATTTTTAATTAATTCCTTGTTTTTGGTCTCTTTGCAGCGTATTGTATTTAACGAACACATACAAAAGAAGCGCGTTTAATTTTTATACAATGGAAACAGATTGTTTACATTGTAAGTTAATTAAGTATGTCCAAAAGGTAATTCGCCAGCTTGTATTACTTAACATACTATTATTGATCTGACTTACGCACTGCAGATAGACCAAAGCAATTCAGTTTTTTTAAATAAGTATGACTGAATCATAATTCTGCGGCTTAAGAAAGTTATCAACAGATAAACTTATTCCATTCAAGTTTTAATTGTTAAAAAACGGAATTTTATATTTTATCGTAATTAATTAAAATTATGAAAATGCAAAAACATTTTGATTTGAACTTGGTTTTATTTTATTTGTGGCTGCTAGACAGGAAGACTATATGCCAATTCACATTTTGAATTGATTGCAGCACAGCAGAATAAATATGTATTTCAATTGAGCGAATTGAACAAGTCAACTGACGATAATTAAGCAGACGTACGGCAATTAACTACTCACTTAGCTGTTTGAATTACCCGCTAGGCACTTGAAATACTTCAAACCATCTGTGACATGACTGGACTTACTCTGCTTCAGTATAAGTAAGTGCCGTACGTACTCCAATTACGAGCATTGCATCTTAAGTATGGCGCCACTTGACTGTATTTGTTGCCGTGGCAACTGCTGCGGTTCATGCGTGCATAAGCCCGTTCGTGCAACGTCGAAATGACAAGAAAAACACTGGCACGAGACTTATAAATATTTAAATGTATGCAGCGATATGCGGCAAAATATAGGATTCAAAAACCTTAAAATTCCGCACCACTAACAGCCAAAAAAGAAAAACGGAAACCCGCAGAAAGTAGGGCGCTAAAATTTTACAATCAGATATTATTTAATAAGCAAAAGCTTAATTTGAAATCTTTCAATATAAAGCCAACTTTCTATGCGTAAACAGGCGTCAGCTTTATATATGTTATTAATATTATCAAAGCAAAATCTACATATATTAAAAAAAAATCAAGATTATATAAAATATTTGCCTATTCAAAGGCTTTCAATGCTAACAGCCAGATTTGGAACCTTGCTGTTAGCCTGGCAAATACCAGAAGTATTTTCAAGTCGTAATGGTTTCTATATATGTCCACCTTGAATAAATATATTAGCTCATGCCAGTCGAGAGTTCTATCCACTGGGCCAGGAATTACGTACTTTATGAAGCTCCATAAAATAGCCTGTTTTTGGTAAAACGATAAGCTGGATTCAGAATTTGAAACTATAAAATGTTCGATATATTGCCGAGGAAGTAGTGCCCTAGATGGTCTAATCTGGTCATATGTCAATTTTTCTAATGAAGAAAACAGAAAGCAGTCTACTAAAATTTATTGAACTTTTTCATAGGTGCTGTAGCCAAGGCACCCTTTGATGATTACTGCAGGGCTCGCGGAAAGCAACAACAGCAATGCAGCCCCGTTTCGAACCTTTTGCTGCACTGTCAGTATGTCAATCAAAGCTAATGTTGGTTGACAAAACGGTAAACTATATATCTATTCAAATAAATACTCATAACAGGTGTATTAGCAAATAGCGATTGCATATGAACACCATAGAATCACCGATTGCGATGTGTTCACGCTTTGGCGCACCAACACACATATAACGATATTAGTTATACAATGAAAATTATCTGCCTAAATTTTATATGTATGGTACTATTATCGGTTTATGCCACTAATCGCACACTTAGGATTAGTTGTAGCTGATTTTTATAGCACGTGGGGCAATAACGAATGACACAACAATTTAAGTGCTCAAATGCAATTTAATGTGAATTATCTGGAAAATATTGGCTTCAGGCTTCATATATCAAAGTGCTCGCATGGAGGCGGCAGTCTGTCGTATCAATGCATGTGCCTTTTGGAAATGCTAAGCAATCAGGTAGCCTGCTGCTGCTGTAGCTGAGCTGAGCTGAGCTGATGTTGTTCGTATGGTAATTACAAGCCATGAAAACAACGCTAATAAGCGGCAAGGTGTTGTACCGTTTTGATATCGTGCTCAGGCAATGCGATACAATAAATACTTAATGCAGTATACTGAGCGCCACCACATTTGGATGTGGCTACGTGCGTGCAACGCCTTCTTGCCTGTGGTGCACCCAGGGGTCCCACACTATTAATTAAAGCTGTCAACCAAAAGCAGAAGTTGCTAATTAGCTGCAGCTGCCAAAACGCAGCAATCACAAGAACAACAGCAATGGCAGCAGTCACAATGCCAGCGACAACGTTTACGCGTTGCTGCTGTCGCTGTTTGATGTTGCTGTCGGCATTGACGACGACTGGTTGCATGGCTAGTCAAACTACCTAGGCAGCAGCAGCTCATGTTACTTGCAAGCAGCACCTACGAGGGGCGCCTGAGCAGTATACCGCTATCAATAGTGCATTTCATGTTACTTGCAAGCAGCACCTACGAGGGGCGCCTGAGCAGTATACCGCTTTCGATAGTGCATTTAAGCAGCAATCAGTCAGCGAGTTATATAAAAGAGAAACCCTTTTTTTTTGGCTTTTTTTCACTAAGAAAAGTTGGTTCGCTTTTCAGAGGCTGAAAACAGCTGAAGCAATGCAAATCTGCTTGAAAATTAAAACCAAAAGAGCCAGAAACAAGCGGTTGCCACTCGCAAACGATGTTGTCTCAGCAGCACGTTAATTATGCGCAATATTGCTGGCAAATTTAGTCGACAACCGCTCTGGTATCATGTTCACATGCTGCGTGTGGCAATGCAGCAAGAAGCAAAATGGCTAAAAAGTAAAAAAAGTCGTCTAGTAGATCGATTGTCATCGGTCGCATTTTAAACATGGCAATTAATTTAATTATTGCCTAAATGCTTGCGTTTACTGGCAATTAGTTGAAAGCCAATACTAAGTTTGTTGCTACCGGGGCGGTTGTTGTTGTTGTTTTTGTTTTTGTCGCCAGGCAGTAAATAACAATGATTAGCAACACTTTGCAGTAACGCCCACTTGACGGCGTTTTGTCAACTCAAAGGCCAAAATGGTAATGAAGGTGCTGCTTTCGGGTGTGGCTGGCAAATGTGTCATCCAAACTCATTGGTAGCCATTTTGAATGCAAACGATGTAGGATTACTGCTTAAACAATTTTCCAATTAATTTTCATGTCAACACGCTTATGTGTGCAAGTGTGCAAGTGTGCAAGGGGCCAAAGAAGCGCTTATGGCTGTCAACAAAGTTATCTATGTTTTGACATTTTTTGCTTAGTTGCAGTAGTCGTACGACTAAGTGGACAATGATAGTCGAGCTTAATTAAATACCTTTCTGCATATAAAATGAAATGCATATTCTGTTTATTAATTGAACTGAAGCTGCTTGACTAAGAGCTCAGGTCTGGCTCTTCTGTGCATATGCACATCCCCAAAACAAAGTCCACAATGTCATGATGATGTAGCAAAAGCAGCAGCAGGTCCTGTAAGCATGCTGCATACGACGTAAGACGTCTGCAACCACTTTGTTCAGACGTTGAATAAAAATTTAAACAGCATTTTCTATGAAATTGTGGCTTCCAGTTATATTAAAAACGCAGTTATTAAATATTCAATGTCATTAATATAAATTGGATTTCGCAAGTCTGTAAATTGAATGACCATCTAGCACACGTGCATGGTATATTTGTACATGTAACGGACCCTTTGGCAAAAGTTACAACCAATAAAAATCGAAAATAAAATAACTAAGAATCTTAATAATTAATTAGCAATAACATCGACAAGTGCGAATTCTGTTAAACACTTGAAAAAACTTTTGAAAGCAAAAAAAAAGTATTTAAAAAAAAATTAAAAATTTATGCATATTTATTTGGGTTTCAGGAAGTTATTGTTTATAACAATGCGCATTTTTTATAAGCCAACTAGTAGAAAACGCATAGTCATGCCCTTTGCTTAATTCTTTTTTAACTTTCTACAAACAGAAATTTAATGCTTTTATCCCAGAGCGTTGGGCATAGGCTAATGGCAATCCCTCTGACTACCTACGTAGCCTAGTGTAGAGTAGAATATCAAGCTGACCAGAGAATAGGTGTTGCTATTGGTGTTGGTGAGGCCAACAACAGAATATCATTTACACTGGGTAATGGGCTCAGCGTCTTACAAGCTTAGATGTACGATATAGTTAGTAAATTCTCTAAACAGTTAAAAATACTATTAGAAAAGTTAAATAAATCTTAGTAACGCACCTCAATTCGTCTATGTATTTAACCCTATTGCTTAATAAAATAATTTTTGATTTTATTTTAAATATGTTAATTGGAGTAGCAAATGCAGAATTGTGAGTCATTCGTATCGCAATGCTATTGACAGTCGTTTCAGCTAGACTAGAATTTTGAGTATTTCTTCTAGTTGAAGTATTTTATTTTCATATCAAAATTATTAATCTACAGCTTCTATTATAACATAATCGAGAGCATGTAAACCGGTTCAGAAATCCACTAACTATTTACTGTGAAAGTTGACAATGGTTATCAGAAGTTGGCATATCAATTTCAAAAAGACGTAACGGTCTATTATTTTTTTTTTTATTATTGGCAGGTCTGAAATTGCTTAGAAAAATAATAAATTACCTTAGCTATTCATTAATTTTAAAAATAAAGTTCATTTAAGGTTTATCTAAGTAATAAATTGCGCAAGGTGAATGATATTCGATTAAGAATATGAATAAAATAAATTGCCAATAAAAGTGAATGGGACAACAATTGTTTATTCTTTTGTGTTGGATACAGAATTTTAAATTTTGAAATAGAAAGTGATGAAATGAGTGTGTACTCTGATCTATGAACTTTTAGAATTGTTTCGCATGGGGATTTTAATTAAATATGTGTGTATCCCATCGTATACCTACATCCATGCATATCCCGATTGATAACCACTGTAAAAGAGTAAGTAGAAAATTTCCAAATGAAATTTCATAATATTTGTTGCTGAATTTTTGAATATATACTTTTTAATATACGTTTCTAGTGAATAACGAGCCAAGGCAACAATCAAGCCAAGCAATTCACATAGAGTGCTCAAAGTCATTATGCACTAAGTACTCTACAACGAATTACACTGATTTCGAATCGTAATAAGTGCACTTAAATTAGGCAAACATCGTAAGCAGATATAATGCTCTTGAAATTGATTTTAAATCCGCATAACACATAAATCTAGCAATTTTGTTATGGGAATAAGCTTAGGAGAGCGGGTCAACAAAAACTCACAGAAACAGTGCCAGGGATACTATGGGATAATAATAATAATAAAATAATAGCGATAAAAATAATAATGATATTAATA
>JBANCW010000242.1:0-17313 GCA_037040085.1 Colocasiomyia kotana | reverse complement strand
TAAATTCATTTGATCAGCAGTTGATTTGCGTTGGATAAGGAACAGGTCTCTTCATGATTTATCGAAGCGAGCTGGGTGAGTTTGTCATCACAGTGCTTTATAGTGTAGTTATGTATGTACCTCCATACATATTGAAGTGAGCTGGGTAAGTTTGTCATCATAGGTAAATTATACTCGTTTGCAAATCGGGATATTTAGTGGATTATAAATTATAAAATAGTTTGTATACCTTGAACGCCAGAATTTCACTTCTAATTCACTTTGCAATACAATTTTGATATCCTGTGTGAAAATCGTCGTAGCTGTAGTCTTTGCACTAAAATATAAAGTAAAATAAATTACTTTAGATACAGAGCATATATGCATGTACAAAATAATGTGAAAAATATCAGAGATTATGTATTCATCAATAATTCACAGAGACGAAAAATAAATCATCATATATTACAAGCTAGTCTATATTATTATAAATGACATACCTCTTACCAGTCCTGCATTATGTATTCCTGGAACTCTTGCCTGAAAAGAAATAAGCAAGCCACCCCACCTGCCAACCCCCGGAAACATATTTTTTTGTGTTGCAAACAAAGCCATATATGTGTATTTTCTACATCAATGCGTAGGTATGTATTCTAAGACAGCAAGCTGATGTTGTTGGTATAGTATGTTAATACGAAGGAATTACAATCATGAACAATTAGTTCAATTTAAACGGCCTCCTGTACCGGAGGTTCGTAGCCTTCGGGACGGTCAACAACAGCTCCCTCGGATGAAACAACGGCTTCTGATGTTTTTCCACCACCATCACCGTGCAGTTCCAAAAGTTTTGACACATCGAACCGCGGTTTTTTAAGCACCTTCACCTTGCGAATATACACGTCGTGCAGTGGATATATGCGTTGACAGCTTTTCTCAATATCTTTAGCAATAGAGTCCAAAGCTAATTTGTTTACCAGGTTTTTCAGATCAGCACCGCTGACTTCATTGGTAATAATATCAGTCATACGCGCGCGAATCTTACGAACCTGGGATTGCTGGGCATAGCATGTTTTACGCTGTGATTGCTGATCCTTGGCCGTAAATCCGATGCAAAAAACACGCAGAAGATATCCATCGACAGTTTTAGCCTCAACAATTGCTTCTATCAAAGTCTGCCATTTCTTCACCATCGACCTATTAAGCAACAGAAAAATGAATCATTTTATTATAATATAATTATATAATAAATCAACAGTCCTAAAAAATGGGTTCATAAGCTCAATAAATAAAATAAATACAATCATCTCTGACCTGTACTTGTCTGTAGTCAAATCCATACCATGGAAATTGCACAGCACATTTCGATCCTGTACATCCTCCGCTATCAGACGAAATTTACGAAAAGAGCGCTCAGGATCAATATCTTTCTGCAAATCGGCCAGAGATACTTCAAAAACGCGACCCTTCAGATAATCAGAGGCAATACGCTGTCCTTGAGTGCGGTTTACCAGCGTTTTGCCAATTTGGCGTGTTTGAAACATGTTCGGAGCTTTCACATCGTACCAATCTTTACGAGAGAATGGATCAATCACCTTCTTTTTGCCACCTTTTTTGCCTCCCTTGGAGAGCCCTTTATTCTTGCCGACTGCCATCTTCTACGCTTAAACCGGAAAAGGCAGAATCACGTTGACTACAGTTGTCAAGAGAAGGAAATTGCCAAATTAGTGCTGCACAACGTACGGTCGATACATTTAACACTGAATGAAATGTACAGAAGTCAATGTGTTTTAATATCGATAAGCAGCAGAATATTAAAAATCTACTTATGTATTATCGAATTTAATATGCTTCCTGGACTTAAGAAATCCTACTGCGTATTGCAAATGCATCTTAAGGATAGATCGAAAATTTATATTTATTTAAAAATGTAAAAGTAAGACAACTTTATACTTTCAATATATTTTTAATTACTTTAGAATTATATATATACATTACAAGCCTACAAGCCAAATTTAATGCATACAATATAATCAATATATCGCATATATTGATATATATCTATATATATATATATACGTGAATCGATACACAGCTTTCCATTTGTTTCACTATAAAAATCGTTAATTATTAAAAGCGAACTGGTAGGACTATAACTTGTATTATATAAAGTGGAAGCGGCATCTAAATTTGTTTTTACCATTTTTCATTTAAGCAACAAAATATCATAATAAATTTATCAAATTGATTGAGATTTTTATTTTAATTATAATAGCAGATTTATCTACTGATGCAATTTACAGTTTGATATATCGATAACAAAAGAAAAGACAATAATTTTCTGCACATCTTATTCTTGAGAATTCAATTCTGAAGTTCTAAAGGTTGATGGATAGCATACCACAGAAATATTCGTATGTACATATTATTTTGTATATGTTTTGGCGAACAGTTCATTCTCCTATGTTTCGTATTTTTGTTATTTTGCCTGTTTTTCGATTATTTTGATATCGTATAAGCGCAAAATGGAACGTGAAGCGTAGTTAATGCAAGGGTGTGACCGCTTTTTCTTTTGATGTTATACCGAAAACACAAATTGTCGATTTTGTACTCGTTGCTTTACGATTAATTTGACTGGATTTCTTGATTGATTGATGTAAATTTTATAAATATTTTATTTATTTATTTATAAAATGTGACTAAATATTAGAGTGCTAGTTACAGGACCTAGAAATTTAAGTTCCGGTTATTTCACGTTTTCAATTAGGATAGGCATGTGAATTGCATCTAAAGGAGACCTTGGTCGCGATCACCAGGCTAAATTGCTCATGTTGTTCGACAAAACAAATAAACAAACAAATAATAATAAACATGAAAATTGAATTAAAAATGCAAAGCGATAAAGTATATAGAGAATCGAACACCTTTGAAACAGACATATACACAGCAGTTTTAACAAAACATTACAAACATTACTTCTTTAAATGAATGAATCAAAAATTCAACAGACTGCGTAAATATAAAGAAAAACCGCAAAACACCCAAATATTCATATTTTGCCGTGTATTAATAAATTTAAAAAAATACCAATTTGTAGATTTCGTACCCAATCCAATAATTTACAATTATTATCTTTCGAAATTTGAATTAATTACTTCCAATCGTTGTTTTTCTTTACTCTGCGATACATCAACATTTATTTTTAGGTCATACTCATAGTAAAATTACTAATAATTGACAAAAAAAAAAACCTTGAATAAAACGCAGAGAAATGTAATGTAAATGTAAATGGAATACCTTGTCCGAGAAAATAAGAAGAGTTGGGACTCTTTTTAACTGAGCTAAATCTACTCAGCAGAGGCGGTTTCTCAACTAAATAATACTGCAGATCATTTTATTAATAATCTTTTGATCAAGCTTGATAGACTACGATAGCATACAGAAAGGAAGCATTAGTTATGCCAATCACTGACGTCTACGATATATATTTACGAATATATACGGGATCGAAATCCTATTTCTGATTTGAAATCCTGGAACGGCACCTCTGTTGATACTACTCCTACTTCTGCTTCACTGTAGTGGGCTGGACAAATGGACTCGCAAGCCCGTGGACTGCATTGTTCGTAAGTTTGTACATTCTTGTCTCGCATATAGTGGACAATGGCTGGTGCACAACTAATCCCAAATGTCATTGCTCGCATGACAAAAACTCTCAGGGTTTTGGTTCCCTTGTCAAACCAAAGGAATCGTTGGGCATGCCTGTCGGATTCTTTGATATTTATTTGGTGAATTTTAGCGATGTCCTCGCATACAGCGAGTTTACCTACACGGAATGCCACTAGTACTGTCGTCAATCAGTGGGTTCAGGTAATCTAGTCCGGTTAGTCATTCAGTGACTTCGCATGTGATTTTGATCCTCTCGTGCCATCCAGCTAAGCATTTATTGTAAAGCTGGTCATCTAAAACCTTAATTTTTCTTTGATTGAAAGGTTCTTGAATTGGTCACTATTCCGGATAAGATGTTTAATGCTTTTACACATAAGTATTGTGCCTTCGGCACACCATAACTTCTCAAATCTATGTTATCCCATATAAATTAATTTTTTTGAATATGCTTCTTCGAAACTACAGCATCCTCATTCAATATGATGCCGAATGTATGTATTTACATTGCTGTTTTTTCTCCTTCCAGCCACCACCATAGATTCCGCTTCTGCTATATGGAATTGTCAGTCGCTGAATGCCTTCACGGCTGGTGTAGAGTCGTTGCATTGATGCAAGCCCCAGCTCAATTTCTGTTGCATCGGTAACTTGTCCACTAACTCCTTACCAAGTATGGGGTTGTTACGATACGCCTTTAATTTACAAGCCTCCATGGTAGCACAGATGTTGCGTACGGCTAAGGCATAATCAATAAGTGACTCTAACCCATTATTGTGTATGTTCATCTTTCTTACGTGTTCAATCATGCGCTCCAGAATTATATCTGGTCTTCCGTAGAATATCTTCATTGTCTTAAATTTGTCTGACACCATCGACGACAGCAATAGTTTGTGACGGACAAGGTCGAGTAATTTTTTTTTTATCAGCTTAAGCATCAGAGAATCCTGCAACTTTTGTGCTGCTTTCATCTGGATCGCCTCCAAAAAAATAACGTATAACTAATTTGGGTATGCACATATGGGTTGCGTTGAATTTTGTCCCAGCTGCGCCGTATTTTTGTTCAATATAACGCTGCTGCACTTTTCGCTTCTCTTCAAGTATTGCCAACATCAAATTAATGTTTGTGTAGTTCACAGTAGCTGTATGAGATGACGGAAGATAAGGAATTTCTAGAAGGTGTGTCGACACATGGTTCACGCTGCAGATTATCAGCGTTGCCCACCTTCATCGTTGCCATTGATTCCTCGTTTGCTGTGCTGACTCCCTTAACCAGTATATCTGAAGCTGGGTTGCTAATCGCGTGCAGATACAGTATTATCAACTCATACGCAAACGAAATGAAATCATTTATTACATTTGTTAAAACGTACCCACTCCTCGATATCGTTGCCTTGGATTTCTTTGCGGCAAGCACATTTATTTTGATATTTTTTCATGTCTACGGAATTTCGAGCATATTTTTTTGTTATTGTTAATAATAATTTTTTTTAAGAATTTTGTGTGTGTATAGCATTCCTAACATATTTAATTATCCTTTTAATAGAAAACTTGTGCTCCTTCCGGCTCTTTAATTCTGCTTCCACCGTCTTTTTCTATCACTCTCCCCCTCCAACTCCAAAAATAGTTCGCTGTCCCTGAAAAATTAAAATTAAATCGACTTCATTGATACTGGGAGTATGGTTTGTGAATCAGCACAACAAATCAATGCTAAATGACTCAAATGCCCGATGCAAGAACGAAGAATCTGTGGGGGAGCACGCATCCTCAATGAAACCAATTTATCATTGCAGCACAAGTCTATATCGCCGTCGAGTTCACACGGATGCTATTTGGATTGAAAAACGCACAAGTCTCCTTTGATTGACTGACCGAAAACGTTTAAAAAGTATATATGCTCCATGTCCGACATCTTAGTTTAGTTCAGCGAAAGCTTGCACGCTTACTGCAGGTATTGCGGGAATGCGGGCTTACGTTACACATTGAAAATTGTTTACTATATAAATAAATAATAACTCCAGAAGAAATTTAATCGACTGACATTACAATGTTTCCACAACCAAATGTCTCAGACATACATCGTTTCAGAAAGTTTGTTCCTATTCACGTATCCTATTATCTATGAGCCACTGCGTAAATTTTTACGAAAATACCAGTAGCTCAAATTGAAAGAGTGCCAAGACGATGCATTTAGTAAACTTTAACAACGCGTAACTTCAAAGCTTGTTCTCATCAGTTATATCGTGGATGTAGAGCATGAAATTCATACTAGCTGCCAGATGTCAGTTCCATTGGATGAGCCGTAGTTCTATTACAGAAGAAAAGTGATCAGCTGCAGCCAGTTGTATATCATCGTTGAGTCTTTGAAATGATTTAAATATAACGTATATGGAAAAAAATGCATGTAATTACTGACTGGAACGCTTTACGAACGACTGTGGAGAAATGAGAATTAATGCCACGAATTGGACGTTAATGGTTACAAATTCAAGAATTTGACATTAATATTGTAAATCTTCCGGTTACGTGTATGGAAAATGTCTATGCCTTAACTCGAGCGCCATATGAGGATGCGCGTGACATGGAAATAGTCGACTTCAAAATCTACAAAACTATAATCGACGAAGTTTAATGTTTGCCATACAACTTTGGGATGCAAATATTAAACGATATTAGCTGCAAAAAAATCTGAAAATGATCCCTAAACTTAATCGCTTATATTACAAGAAACACAACAAGTATCTTGTTGTACCTAAACAATTACATTACACGACAAAGCAGGCATATAAGCATTGATAAGACGATTAACCGAATAAACCATCTTTTCTGGTTTCCACGTATGAAAAGCATATATAAAAAAAGCATATATAAAACTCATACGTGGCTGATAAGAGGGACTATATTTAAATTTGCATATGCTTTGAAACTACTTACATATCGACGTTCCCAATCAACCACAACAATTCTCATCATACATCAAATACTAAATATTGACGTAAATGTCATAGCAGCTACTGTTTCAAATACTAACAGAGCAAACGCTTACTGTAAGGTTGCACGCCGTATGATTTCAATGCTAATCAAAGCTTGAAATAATAAATACAAAGAATCTACAGATGAGAAGAAAAGGTTATCAGACTTGGATATGAGGCTACAAGTAAGCAGAGTACTTGCAAACGTATTACTGATGGTGCTGTATCCGCAAACTGATGAGTCTCATAGTTTTCTTTGCATGCACGAAACTACAGGTCTGGGCGGTGCAAAATTAGTTTTAAGATATATTTTATTTGATCCGCAGTAAGAACACGCGTCCGTCTTGCTTCACTATAACTTTTCTCTCGTTTATTCAAAACAAAAGTGTTGTAAAAGGTAAAAATACATAGAATGAATATAAATAACAATAACAATAAGTGTGAGTTCGTTACACAACATTGATTGAAGTTTTATAATATATGAAACATGTATACTAAAATCCAGTAATCGTTGCTTGGCCGCCTTGAAAAGACTCACTTTTACAAGGATCAGCTGCCATTGGGAGCACGGCAAGCTTGTGCACTGGTCGACAATAAGTTCTATTGATAGTTCGGACGTGGGCGACCCGAATGCGACCATCCTTTCCGGAAACTACTTTTTCTATGCGTCCAAGTCGCCCCTGCTGTGGTGGAATATTATCTTTATAACTGATGACCATCGTGCCTACGGCTATATTTGGTGATGGTGTTGTCCATTTGGTATGAGCACGTAATTCATTGATATAGTCCGATGACCAGCGACGCCAAAACTATTGCTTGGCTGCAGATAGCACGTCGAAACGCTCCAGGTTATTGAAATTAAGTGTAACATTTGTAGCAATTGAGTGTTCCGGTAGTGCACGTAGGGACTTCCCAATAAGGTGTCCAGGAGTAAGTGCACCGAGATCACTGGGATCTGGCAACTGAGGGGACAAAGGACGTGAATTAAGAATCGCTTCGGATTCCGCCGCAACAGTGTAAAGATCTTATTACAACGTAATAAAATCGGTTGTACAATATGAGTATATTTCCTCTTTTGTCGTTTTCTTGTTGAAGAATTGTTTGAGATCATTGATATGGTTGGCTGCTCCCACAAAAGTAGTTCCATTATCACAGTAGATATCTGTGGGCAGTGATCGTCGAGCTACCATTCGCTTAAGTGCAGCCAAAAAAGCCTTTCTTGATAGTTCGGAAACCACTTCAAGATGCACTGTCTTCGATGCTAAGCAGATGAACACTGACAGGTAAGATTTGACAGGGCCCCGTCCTCTGATACGGAGATATGTATTTATTGGTCCGCAAACATCGACGCCACAACGCTGAAATGGTTGTTGAGGTAGAGCCATACATGATCGAGCAACTCGGCGTGCTAGGTCTCTGTCATTCAGAATCCAGTATTCCAAACGTATGAGTGCGACGAAACCCTTGGGTTCAGCGTGATATAAGTGGTATAAGCGGAGGTATAAGTGCCGAATATAAGTCCACACGAAATAAGATTTGCTTGGTAGTAGAAATGGATGTTTTTTAGAGTCTGGAATGTCAGCGTTATCTAATCAGCCGCCAACTCTCATCAGCTGATACCCTGAGCAGTTGTCTAAGAATGGATTAAAAATTTTAAATGACTTTTAACTACTCTACATTTTCGTAGAAGGTTTTAGTCTTCATTGAATGATTGTTGCTGAATATTCCAAATTATACAATAAGATGCATGGCAGAGCTCTGCAGGCGAGAGTAATTTTTCAAAATGATGGTTTCCTTTTGCGATCATAGCAAATCGAAACATATACGTAATTGTGCGTATGCAGCGAATATATGAACTGATATTTGAAAGCTTTCAAGAACATGATTAGACACCATGGTTGCTTTAAAGGTCCTTTTCCGTTGTTCAGCGTTGATTATGCCAGTATCCAGATTGACGATATGTGGCAACATCAGCAGACGCTTAATCCAGCTAACTCCTAGTGTGCTGGTTAAATTGTCATTGCATGGCTTTATATCCTTGTTATTGTGATTTTGAATGAAGTCAGCATGGCTTGAACGAAAGGAATGGAGTGGAAAATTACTTTGCTTTATTATCTTTGTGACTTCGTCTTTGATGGTGTGCAATGTTTTAATATTGTCGAGAGCAGATCATTGACATACATGATGAATTGATTACTGCAGTACCAATCGGATAGTTAGCTTGATGCGTATCAGCCAAATAATGGAGACTTCGTACTGCCAGATATGGGGCTGAGGCTGTCCCTTAAGTTACAGTGTTGAATTGATATGTGTGTAAGTCATCTTTTGGAAATGCTCTCCACAAAATGTACTGGTGTTTACGGTCGTGTATGTCAATATCTACTTGCCTGTACATTTTTACAACATCTGCCGTAATGGCATACTGATATAATCTGAAACGTAGTAATAGTAGGATCATCTTGATCATCCAACAAGCAATAAGTCATTGAGTGAGTTTTGATTCGTTGTGCGGCAGAATGCGTTAAAAACTACTCTGAGTGCGGTTCACATACCCTTGGTCTAGCCACTAGCGACATGTGACCCAAATCTGCATACTCCTTCATGAACTCGCAATATTGTGTACGAAGTTCCGATGAATTTGAGATTCGGCGAATTTCCAAGCAGACTGGGGCTAATTTTGAAGACGAGTTTGACGACAATCCGACCAGTTGGGTCTATACAGGTTGATTTTGTGTAGTGCTCTTCATAAGCGCTATGTTCAGGTTTCAACCACTTTGTCGTCTCGATGGCTTCGAGTTTTCAGAATCGACTTAGATTGGAGTCAATCGACGATGTTTTGAGGGCCATGCAAGCCAGTCCTACTGGTGGCTACTGCGACTGAACCTTGACTGTTACCACCCAACCTAATAGAGTTTTTTGAAGCATGGTTTTTTGATTTGACCCACTGCCAGGACGTCGAAGAACGCTTTTATAAAACCTTTCATCAGCAAGTGGAATATTGTCAGAAATATTCCAAGTTAATACATTGACATCGATATCAGGCTGTTATGCGATGTAAGGCGTGATGCAGAGGTCCAGTGATAATTCAAATGAAGACACTCGAGATTTAATCGATGCAGTTGTACATGATTTGATACTCGTCTGTGAGTGGCCAATGCTGCATATTTGGTTTCGGTGATAAAATTCACCTGGGAGCATGAATCGAGGAGAGCTCTGCCAAATCTATAGGATCCTATTGAATCCTTGACAAGAACCATGGCAGTTGCCAACAAAACATGAGTTCCTTTGGTGACATTGAACTGTGAATGAGAATGTGTAGCGAATTCAACAGTTGTTGTCGGTGTTACATTTAATTGTGAATCTGTGGTTATCAAATCAGTAATTTTATGCAATAATGTGTGATGTGATTGATTACATGTACGACGATTCTTGGATGATCAGTTTATCATCTGAAGGTTTTTAGAGAGGCAATTGAAACATAACTTGTACTTTTTTACAACGTCATTTCGTTGTGTTGTATTCGTGGATTTGAACTGCTCACAACCCATCAACTTGTGTTCATTCCATTTACCCCTTGTTTGTTAATCACATTGGTCCATCATCACGTATATCAACATTGCTTGTGCTATATCTACGTCAGAACATAAGGATGACAGAGAGCTATACAGCGCAGATGCATTGTCTATCAAGCTGCGAAGCTGTTCGGCATTTGATGAATTGACTGGCTGCAGCTTAAAGATAGGTGCCACAGTTTCAATAAATATGAGTGCAAGTTTATCGTATCGGGCGCGTAACGTATCCAAAGCGTTGTTATAGTTTTCATTAGTGACTTGAAATGCTTTTACAGCTTCTAGCGCAAAATCTCTCAAACAGTTGAGCAAGTGAGCATTGTTTGAGATATTCTCACGATCTACAATTGCTGGAATGATGTAAAGAAGTTTTTGTATCCTATGTGGTGTCCATCAAAAACCGGAAGTGATAAAGCCGGTAATCTTGACACTTGATGATGAGGCGATGGGTGAGATATACTGGTTTCAAAAGCTGTGCTATTTCCATCTAACCCAAGAACCCTTTGAAGCGCCAGCTTAACATATATGTTGGGATCTTCAAGATCTGACCGACCATTGTCTGATGGGTCCAGAGCTTGAATTTCTGATTGTACTGATAGTGACCGCTTAGTAATACTCCTGGATTCCTAAGCGGTATTCGAGTACATCGGCTGTCCTTTTGACTTCATCTTCGAGTCTTCTAAGGTTTTGATGCGAAAGATATTTCTCTTGATGTTTGCACGTTGGTGTTTATAGTCCTCCAATGAACGTGACATGTCTGTGGCAAATTAACGTAAGAGCAGCAGTGAGTGAAACAGCCAGCAAGTAATGGTAAGCTGTTGCAGAAGCGAACGCGAGCGCTATCCGATAAACAGGCGATAAAGATGCAGGCTCGCCAAGGCAAAGGCTGGTAACACGATACACCCAACCTCTACGCGTTGCGCCAGAAGCGACAAAGATGCAAGCTGGCCAAGGTAAAGGCTGGTAACACAATGTACCTTACCTCAACGCGTTGCGCCAGAAGCGACAAAGATACAAGCTGTCCAAGGTAAAGGCTCGTGACACGATGTACCTTACCTCCACGCGTTGTGCCAGAAGCGACAAAGACGCAAGCTGGCCAAGGTAAAGACTGATGACACGATGTACCTAACCTCTACGCGTTGCGCCAGAAGCGACAAAGACGCAAGCTGGCCAAGGTAAAGGCTGGTAACACAATGTACCTTACCTCAACGCGTTGTGCCAGAAGCGACAAAGACGCAAGCTGGCCAAGGTAAAGACTGATGACATGATGTACCTAGCCTCTACGCGTTGTGCCAGAAGCGACAAAGACGCAAGCTGGCCAAGGTAAAGGCTGGTAACACAATGTACCTTACCTCAACGCATTGCGCCAGAAGCGACAAAGATGCAAGCTATCCAAGGTAAAGGCTCCCGACACGATGTGCCTTACCTCCACGCGTTGTGCCAGAAGCGACAAAGACGCAAGCTGGCCAAGGTAAAGGCTGATGACACGATGTACCTAAGCTCTACGCATTGCGCCAGAAGCGACAAAGATGCAAGATTGTGGCAGCAACTGTAGCGCTTGTAGCTACGGTAACAGCTAACTTGAACATTAGAATGTGAAGTAAAGAGGTACGAAAAGACGGCATAACTCACTTTGGTTACACCCAGCAAAAGGCGACAATGACGCGACGTTACGTTTGCAGGTATGTACACGTCATCCATATGCATACAAGCATATGTATGGCATATGTATGGCACGTGCTATTCAAAGTTTTATTTATTAAACCGATTGGACACTGCCCCACGTTGGGCGCCAAAATGTTTGATGCAAAAAGCGTTTTCTTTGCACGCGTCGGTCTTTCTTCACTTTAACTTTCGACTCGATTTTTCAGAACAAAAGTGTTGTAAAAGGGAAAAATACATAGAATGAATATAAATGACAATTAAAGTAAGAGTTTGTTACATAAGATTGATTGAAGTTTTATAATATATGAAACATGTAAATATGAAATAAATATGAAAGATGAAAATATGCTGCGCCTTGTAAGAGTATACTTTAATATAATATAAGTAAGCACGTAAGCACGGTGCGTACAAAGACGTCATTCTTTAGGATAGCTTGACTTCCTTAGAATGCTATTTGGCTTAACAAACGCCATTTTTGTGTTTCAATTTTTTATAAATAAGGTGTTCGATGATAAGAAAAGAAGAAATAGTCATACATTTTGATGAAGAGAAGGACACAACAGAATATTGAAAGAAATCTTTATGCGACTGGTTGGGAGCAAATTGGAATTAAGGCTCGATAGGCCTTGGTTTTTTTTTTTTTTTATTTTTTTTAAGAATAAAGTATTTAGGACACATTATTTCAAAATAAGGCATTCAACCAGTTGAGGATGCCTTAAAAGCAATTGAGAAATTTCTAATACCTCAGTTCAGTGCTATTATTATAGCTCAACTATAGCGAAACCTTTATATGACTTAACTAAGAAAGACTGCAATTTTGTTTTTGGACCAAATCAATTGGAAGCATTCAATATTCTTAAAAGAAATTTGGTAGAAGCCCCCATATTGGCAATTTATAACCCAAAAGATACAACTGCGATGCAAGCTCCATAAGTTTTTAAGCTATATTATTTCAAAAGAAAACATTTGTATATGTGGGAAATGAAGTTAGCACAGACAGACATACAGACAGCGGTCGTCAGTTTTAAATAAACCAAATGAGCCAATAAATAAACCTTAATGAATACACAATTTAATACATATATATATATATATATTTGCAAGGAATTTAATTCAGAATTATAATTTTGGACTGAAACACAGGTCAGAAACAAGAATAAAACACGTAGATCCTTTAAGCAGGTGTAATCAGATACCAACAATAGAAGATAATAGATTTGAAGATGATTTACTAATTTGCCAGAACATTAACAAAAAGTTAAGGAAATTAAAGAAAAGTTAGATACGTGTAAATTTGAGTTTTTTGAGATGAGAAACGGGCTGTTATATAGAAAAGTAAATGAAGATTTGAGATTCTGTGTCCCGAAAAAAATGGAAAACCATGTGTTATACAAGTATCACAATGAAGTGCGGGAAAATAGCAGGTAATTAAATCAATTGAACTTAAAAAGAAAAGTAGACGAACACAACAAAACTGTCTTAAATGTATAGCTTTCGCAAGAAAAAGGGAAGACAAGAAGGAAAGCTCCATATAATACCAAAGGGAAATGTACCATTCGATGTTATTCACATTGACCGATTATGGAGCGATTCGCCAAAACTACTGCGCAATGAAACATGTTTTAGTAATTGTAGATGCATGTATGAAATTTATAAGGTTATATTTGACAAGGACCACAAAGACTAAAGAGGCACTCGATCCACTAAATAATTATTTTAGATGTTAAAGCATGCCAATGAGAATTATATCAGATAGGGGAACATGTTTCACATCAGAAATGCTTAAACAATTTTTGACTTCAAAGAACATTATTCATATTAAGGTTGCGACAGGATCCCAGGCAAACGGACACGTGGAATGCATCAATAGGGATTTAGGACCAATAAAAAAAAAAACGCGAAGTATCGAAAACAATGAAAAATGGTACAGTAAATTAGAAGAGTATGAAATGAATAATACGATTCACAAAGGTAGCAATGAATATCCAAGTATAATGTTATTTGGTATTTATCAAAAAGGCAAGCAATTAGATAATCTAAAGGAAACTGTCATAAACGTAGAGCAACAAAGTAAAGAATGAAATGTAGAGGAAATACGAAGTAAAGCTGAACAAAAATATTCAGGAACATGGCTGCTCATAACATGAAGGCTTGGCTTAAAAGTATATATAGGATTCAATGTAGGGATGAAGATAAAAATAGCGTTATAGAAAGTGAAAAAGAAGATGAAAATCAAAGCACAAGAAAGAAATTATAAAACAACCACAAGTAAAAAAAATAGTATAAAAAACAAGAACATACATAAAATTTAAAGTAGATTTAAAGATAATGTGCACCGAAACATTAATAAGATAATGGGTGTATCTAGGATATCTAGGAGTTATTCCAGTAAATGCAAATCCAGAAACTTGAAATGCATACGCATATGTAACCTAAGAATTTTGTGTCAAGAGCAATGCCCTTCGGCATATGTTACGTCTCTTATGTTGTTCATTATGTTTGCGAATGCAAAGAACTTACGTAGACGATCTGATTAAAAGCTACGAAGATACAATAGTTAGGTGTGCGATAGACATAATCGTCTTGACAGCTTTGTTTATGTGGTGATTTAAAACTAAAAATTATAGACTAATTTGTCTTAATGAAAGCAGCGTCGTTGGCGTTGGCTGGCGGCAGAAGCCTGATCACTAAAGATACGCGGAAACAATGCAGATGCTGAGTCAGAATATTTTGGCAAGAGCATTGTTGAGTGGATGGCCGTGTGGGTTTGGGGGAGAGTGATTGACTCTATGTGTTATGTGCAGTTGATTATTGAGTAGAGTATTTATGTCGCCATAATTTGTGCTTTGTTAACTCTTCCCCCTTTATTAAACGTTTATCCTCAAACGTTAAAAGTAAGATAGGTCATTAAAATGGGGTACTCGTATGACTGTTACGGTGTTGTTGGATTATGGTAGTTGGTTTTCCGTCTTCTCAAGTTCGGGGGGAGGTTCCTGTAGTTTGACCTTTCCTTGGGTCTTTTTGCAGTGGTAGAAAGTACCTGTGGTAAGCAGTAAAATGTAAAATATAATTATTTGTGCAATTGCTTAATATTTCCAATGCTTGCAGAAAGACTATTTTGATTCACACTGAGACTGTTCCCCTATTAAAAGCTTAGGTAAGTATAGTGTATTACTTATGTTTACAATTTCATTCTTATTACAAATCTCAATATTATTAAATGTTTTAAAATTTTTAATTATAGCAACCATTGCTTCTTTTTCAATAAGAATTTATTTAAACTTTACGTTTACAATAGTTTTGTTTTTCGTTATTGGTTTAATGAGAGCATTTTCATATATCTTATACTCTATATTTGGAATTTTTATAACGTAGTGTTGTTTTGTTATGTAGGACCGAAACGTTCAAAAAGCTTAGCATTCTGAAAGAAGGTCAGCTATTCTTTAAATACCGTCTTACATGTTTCTGATACTATGGTAGTATCTTTGTTTTCTTTAACTATTTTGTTTTTTGAATTTTGGTGATAATTTTGAACCTGATAGGTTTTAATGGGTTACCGTTTCCTATTATGGTATTGTTGGTCCTTGTCTTCTCTTTTCTTTAGGCTGTCTATATTGTCTAGCCTAGTTTCCTCATATTCTTCTGGACTGATTGCAGCCACTCTACCAAAGAACACATCGAGTGGTTTCTTTCCTGTAAAATGGACTGAATATCCATACTCATACACTGCTCTTTCTAAAAGTTCCTCAAGTACACATTATTATTTCTGAGAGTGTCGAATGGATTTTCTCTATTTGTTCATTGACCGTACTCTTGTAGGGTGGTGTTTGGAAGATTTCAATGTTAATCTGATCTTTTAGCATGAAAATAATTGAGGCTGAAGTGAGGACTTTTTATTTATCTATTACGATGTCCTTCGGAACGACAATGTAAAAGAAAAGATCTCTTAAGGGGAGTCGAATATCTTTTATCGCTTTGATTTAATTATATAGACTGCTAGTTTAGAAAATTCATCTATTGCGGTAAGTTAGAGTTTTTTTTTTCTGTTGAGTAGATGTCCACATGAATAATATGACCCGGGTATTCCGGAATTGGTGTTTGTTTTAATTCCGGATTTGGAGGATGCCTATCATATTTCCCTTCCTTGCAAATCTTACATTGTCTGAATATTGTAGCAATCTTACTTTTTATTTTTGGAAAATAGAATTTTTCAGACAACTGGAGCTTGTTTTCATGTGAGCTCCTATGGGCTCTATCGTGCATTTATAAATTTCTTCCTCCTAGTCAATTTCGTTTGCCAGGTCTTTTAAGGTAGATTGGGTATAATTTCTGAATTTCTCCAATTATTGTTTCTGAGGTTTGTATGGCATTTATTAATTCGTCTTTGCGGTATTGTTTTCTGTGGATTTTATGCCTATGGAAGGTTGGAAAGGGGATACTGGCAACCTAAAAGAAGAATGACATAGGAAAAATAAGAAGAACTGAGAGAAGTTGGCAGCTCGAGTCAGCCTGCTTCCTTTTTTCTCTTTCAGCTGACAAACACGAAAATTTTATTTTCTTTAAACGTGCTCTGTAATTAATATAAATAAACATCATTACCAGAAAACAAATCCTCGAAGGCTAACCTTACAGTTCAGAAGTGGGATGAGTGGAGTGATGTGTTACGCAGAAACAGAGTATAACCGCTATATGACGTCTACGTGAAGGTTTGCAATTGGATGTGTTCCATGGTCTAAGTGACAAAGGAAATTGCAAATCGGGATTGGTTCCCTGAGTTTACGTGGCAGACGACATTAAATTCTTGGGATGTGTTCCCTGTAGCAAACGGGATCTGTGTGAACCCTTATGTCTACATACAAAGCGCTTGTATGTATTTGTGAATTTCACAATAATCGCGGTAATATATATGTCTCGCTTGCACAAATGCATTGTTCGTAAGAGATAAATATATGAAAAATATAAAAGAAAAATATATATGAAAACCACGTGAGAAACATGCAAAAGATAGCAGAACTAAAAGTGGATCAATTAAAATACCTTTTGAGAGATCGTAAACTATCAACTGTTGGCACACGGGATGAATTAATTCGTCGGCTAAACGAATTTGAAGAAACCGAAGAAGTAGAGATGCCGCATGGATCTGGACATAGCCATGAAGGAGAAGGAACCGTTTTATTGCAGCTGCAGAATGATGTAAAACAGTTACGAGACATGATGGCTCAGATTATTAATATGCAAGCCACTGGTGCAGGCGCAACGTCAACTTTGCAGCCAGCTATAAACAATGACACGTCTGATGCAGGCAACGAAATGAGTCCAGTTCCCACCACTAATTTACATACACATCATGCATCGGTTAGAGAAATTGCCGATACATTACCTGATTTTGACCCAAGCGACGAAAATGCTATTTCAGTCCAGCAATTTATTGACCGTATCAATAAGGTGGTAGATGCATACCAGTGGGA
>JBANCW010000241.1:0-17363 GCA_037040085.1 Colocasiomyia kotana | reverse complement strand
GTTATAATACTCTTAGATGCGAACATATGTTCGCTATAAAATTACTGTCTTTTTCATGTTCCTAAAATGCCTCAATATATGTTACAATAGTAAACGTCTTAAAAAATATTTTAAAGAGGTGACGTATGAAAAAGTTTTTTGCATTATGTGCTACTGTGCTCTTTGCATCTATTTGTACACTATCAGCGACTGCGGATACGACAGATATTCCAATTAAGACTTTCACTTTAAACAGTGGTGGAGTCTGGATGCAAGATGAAGGGGCGACCAATGTTGTGTGGCCTGATTTTAAACCTGAAACAACGTATCATGTGAGTCAGTTTTATCCTAATGATGAGATTGATAAGACATTATTTTGTCTAGAGCGTCTGACTGGTACACGAGTTGGTACTATCTATACTGACTCTCTCCAACATACAGACATGATGGATGTATCTTGGATATTAAAAGATTTTGCATTGCGATTTCCACATTTTCCGTTAGGTGATGATGAAGCGATTCGTGAATACAGAACTCAGTTGGCTTTTCACCAACTAGCTATCTGGCATATCACAAATCCACCAGAAACAAAGACAGATATCGCCTATGAACAATTTATCTTAGACAATAATCCTGAGTTTCGTCAATTACTAAATGAAGCAGAGTCCCACAAAAATGATATTACGGATTTGACGTATATCAATTCAGTTACTGTTGAAACACATGCTAGTGTGGCAAGTACAAAGACTGGTTTTAAATCTTTTGAAGTTACGTCAAACTATCAATCACCTTATGGTATTAGAGATGGATTAAGTAATGAAGCATCTTTAGTCTATGTTCATGATGGTGCACATACACCTATTGATGAAAAAGACGCACATATTACACAAAATGGTGTCAATTACACTGTTGATGTTAGTGATGACTTCATTCGTAAGATGACTGTTGGAGACAGTTTACAAATTGATATCACTTCGAATATCTCAGTTGAGTCAACTCAAGGAGTGTATTTTATGAGTAATCCGCCAGGATTTCAACAGTTGGGCAGATATGTTGTTGTGCCAATTTCTAAGAGCTTTACTGACAGTACTTTAGTGTTCACTAAAGAACCTGAAGACCCTGAAGAACCAACTGAACCTGAAGAACCAACTGAACCTGAAGAACCAACTGAACCTGAAGAACCAACAGACACTCCAGACTCTGAAGAACCTGAAGAACCAACAGACCCTGAAGAACCAACAGACCATGAAGAACCAACTGAACCTACTAAACCTACTGAACCTACTGAATCTACTAAACCAACTGACTCTAACCATGTTTTACCAAAAGCTGGAGCAGTTGTAGACAATTACCTATTAAATATTGGTGCTGTACTCATTGGAGCAACTCTTGGTGGGCTGTTTATAATTAAAAAGAGACCTAAGTAATTAGGTCTTTTTTCTTTAGTTATTTGGTTGACCAATACGAACATATGTTCGGTTAAATACTTATTTGTTCTCTTTGATGCGAACATATGTTCGCTATATTCTTATCCTTAGCGAACATATGTTCGCCATTTATTTCAACTTCAATGGTCGCTGATATTTGATTATCACCCATTGACCATCTGTTTCTAGCTCATTCATTAAATCTGCCATTTTTTGTGTTTCATCTTTGTTTAGCATGTACATATAAAATGGCAGATATTCTACGAATATTTCATTTTTTTCTCTGGCTATCCCGTAAATTACTGTTGGCCCATTTTGCATTTTCATTCCACCTATTCATCTTCCCAGTCATCTTGTCTGATACCCACTGCAATGATTGGCATTTTTTCATCTAGTGATTGTTGAATGTGTCTGTAATCATCAAATGTCAGTGGTGTTGCATCAATTTCTTCTAGGATGTATTCTATTAGTTCTTGTCTTGCTTCTCCACTAAATGGAGAATTTTTATCATATCGTCTGTTTTCAAGCTGTGGTAGATAGACGTTCTTTTTTTTGATTATACTCCATACCACGTATTTAAACATCTCTTTTGAGACTTTTGGATATGTAATAGTAACGTTTTTATACTTGTCCATGTCGTATGGCAAAAAGCCTAACAAGTAGTCTAAATAAATATCTGCATCATCAAATAGACAAAGTGTTGGATTGATGTCATACGTATATGTGGTATAGGCATTATTTTCTGTAAAATATTCAACCATGTCAAAGAAGGTTTTATTCTTTGGTAAGTGACCTGTCTTTAACGATTCAATTATGGTTGAGTCATATACCATGTCTGCTCTAATAAACATATCTAAGCGTAACAGTGGTAAGAATCCATAGTATTCTTCTAAGATGATAAAATTTGCAACCTCTGTCTTATTTGTATCCATATTGGTTTCACGGATTTCACAGATATGTAGACCGTTGTAGTCTTTGATGGTGTATAGTAAGTCATATTGAACACCGACAAACATTCTATGTGCTGTGTTTTGGTGTAAAATCTTGTAGTCTCCATATTCGTCGTGACCATTTTTTTCTTTTGGTACTAATAGTGGTCTATCAAGCATTAAATCTTTTATGATGTAGACTAAATCATGTTTGTTATTCCAATGGTCTCTGACGTAATATTGATACAGTTTCTTTAACGAGATTTTTTCTACACCTTTAGGTAGGTTTTCAACCACAAATCTCACTCCCATTCTTCATCGTCTCGTGTGTCAAACACGTAGACTGTGTGATGAATATCTTTATTCATTTGTACTAAATCTTCTAGTTGTGTTAATGTCACAGGATTTTCTTTGATGTTGGCTTTTAACTCATTTAATAATTCTTCTCTATCATCAGCAATAATTGGTGAGGCAAGGTCATATTCACTACGCAACATCTTTGAGAGGTAATGAGCAATGTCACTTGTCATGACACCTAAGACATACTCTTTCATTTTAGAAGTAGCATATGTCGGGTAGTCAATAATTGCGTGGATATATGGATGTTCTTCTTTATTTAACAGACCTAACAGATAGTCCATATATAGTCTCTTATCAGGTAAGAGATACGCACTTTGACCGATGATGTAATCATCTACATGACGATGTTCAAAAGAGTCAAGTTGGTCTTCTAAGTAACGGTCAAACGGTTCTTCAAATATCTTTTCTATGGTGTCAGTCATTTTAACTCTTCCCATAAGTGATAGTTTGTAAGCCAATGTCATTTCTTCTTTGACATACATTCCGTCAAGGATTGCAGAAAGTGGCACTTTATCAACAAATCCATAGTATTCTTCAACGAATGCCACATAACAGGCGTTTGTTGTTTGTGCATGTTCACGTGTTTCCACAACATAGTGAATTGGGATATCACCATACATACGGCGTTCTATTGAGAGGTTTGCTGTGTCTCCCCACTTGATGTTGATACGTGCTCCAGTGACTGAAGTCAACGTGTAATCACCTAGTGTATCACTATCTTGGGTTATCTCTTGTGTAGTATATTCACTAATCATTATTGCCACTCGTTTGACATATTCTATTGAAGAACAATACGTTTCTGTGCTTCTACGTCTTAATACACCTTTTAAAGATAGTTCTAAGACGTTTTCTGGTAAGTTTTCTATCATAATGTATCCCTCGCTTTTTGTAGAATATCTTTCACTTGTTGGTCAATTTCATCTAACTTGTTGTACCACCCGTTATTATTTGATTGAGAGTAGTGTTGCAGTGGCATCCAGTCTTGTTTTAAGTAGCCTAAAGATTTAGCTTTTGCCAGACTGTTTTGAACTGCTTTACCAAGTCCAATTAAAATAGCGTCTTTTGGTACATTTAATTCGTTTAAGCGGTCAGTAAACTCTTTAATGACGTCTTTTTGTAGTACTTTAGCTTTGATGAGATTTGAATTTGACTCATTTACTGTTGGTAGAATATCGGTAATAAACGCACCTTCAATTGGTGTTCCATGAAATATGGCAGCCATTCGACAATCACAAGAGAGTTTGTCTCCATGAAAATTCAAATAGTCGTCATCACTACTCACACCAATGTTTCCAGGATTTAGGGCAACAATGACATATTTAGAATTTGCAATATGTTGTAGTGGGTCTTTTGGTCGTTTATCTTTTGGAATAGCATTTGAAATATTGTGTGCTTGATTATATTCATACTGGTCTTTTGCGTCTTGTACACGCTTTTTAATGGGGTCGTTTGGATTAATAGTTAAATTCCAGATAGCAAAGCTATCTCGTTTTGGTTCGAAAGCATTCATAGGATTTGACCTCTTTTCTTAGATTTTTAATGGGTTAGGGATTTAATATTATTTAAAATAATTCCTACGTAAAAAGGTGTGTTTTTATTACATACAAAAGTAGCGAACATATGTTCTCTTTAATAACATGTGTTATTTATTACAAGCTATGCTGAGAACACTTGTTCGCTATAATATTTGTGAATATTTTCACAAACTATTTAACTAAGTCCATTGTGAACAATAAATAGTCTGCACGTGTTTCTAATGCATGTCCAACTGGTGTTGATGTTTGGAAGATTAGGTCATGTTTACCAATCTTTTGTTCAATATCTTTGATATTAAATGAAACGTTTTCACCAATGTGGTAAGCACCTGTCACTGTGTATTCTTTGTTGTCATATACAAATTTACTTGTGTTTTTGAAATCTGTATAGTTGTAAGTTTGAATGAATGGTTCAGCATGTAGTGATAAATATAATGGTGTAATGCTGCCTTCAAACTGTTTTGAAACATAGATGATTGGGCTCTTTTTGACGTCATTGAAATCACCAGTAAATACTGTATTCTTTGTGTTTAGTAGTTGTCCAGTTGATACTTGTTTAAACACATTTAGCTCAGCGTCACGAATTGAATTTTTATCTATAAAGACTTTACGTTCTCTAATGGGTTCAGCTTTTTTGTCATATTTAGCGAGTCCGTCTTCATTTACTGGGATTAAGAAATCATATTGTCCGTCTAACTTTTTGACTTTCAAAGTCTCTGAGGTCTTCTGATTTCCCTCTAGTTTAATCTTTGGTTTCTCTGAAAGTGCTTGAGTAATTACAAGACCTAATAATAATCCGCATAAGAATAGTAGTACCAGTTGTGTATTTTTCTTTTTCATATTAAGTTCCCCTTTTTTTTAGTTTAACTCACGCCAGTGAGGTACGTAGTTTAACTCACGTAAGTTCGGTTTAACGGGTTTATATTTTCCATATAAACATGTATGATAGCCAAAATAATACTAAACTAAATATGGATGGCATTATGATTTCACTAATGCTCACACCATGTTTTAGTGTTATGATGACCATTACGAGCAGTATAAAACCTGCACAAAATAGTGAGATTCCAAATAATACTTTTAACAATAAACCCATATTAATCACTCTTTCTTTTATTCAATGTGTCCAACCATATTTAACAAATCATTATTTGAATATTTTGGGCGGTTTAGTGTTATCCACGGTCCACGTTTTGGAATAAACTGTCCGTCGATTTCTACTGGTTCAATCATACACATATGTGTAAGTGTATCACTTAATTCTCCAGTTTCTGGATTTACTCGGCTATACCACACTGCTGCTCCATTAGGAATCTTTAGTGTGTCTTCTTTCATGCCGCGTGTAAATTCTTCATCTGTCATATGTTCTAATACTAAACGTGTAGCTAAGATGAAGTCGTGGTGTGTAACCATTACGACGTTTTCACCAGCATGTTCCCTATGCATACGAGAGAGCATTTTAGTTACTCGACTATCAGCAACACCCGCGATAGATTCACCTGATGGTGGCATCCAGTATAACGGGTCTTTTTCTTTAAAGTCATAATTTCTTGGATGACGTTCTTGGAAGATGATTTTTGGAATTGTATCAATATCGCCCCAAGAGCGTTCACGTAAGTTACGCATCAATTTCCATTGAGCTTTTTGGATATTTAGATACGCTGCTGTTTGCATGGTTCTATTATATGGAGACACATAAAAGGCATCCATTTGTGCCAATCGTCCGTAATCAAAGATTCTTCCAATGGCTTTTGCTTGTTCAATACCTTTTTTTGTGAGTTCCCACTTACGGTCTGGGTGTGTAACGTTTGATTCATTGTAAGATTCTTCTCTGGTCATTGTATCTTGTTTTGTTTGAATCTCATTTGCCTGGCTTTGCCCATGACGAATGAAGATTAGGTTTTTTGGTAAAGTCATAATTATCTCTTCTCTCTTTAAAATCAAAAAAGAAGAGACATTATCTCTCCATTTCTTGATTTGCAATTTTGTTAAGTACTTTTTGTGGATTTAATTTTAACAACACGTCTTTAATGAGGTTTGGTAAGTAGTATGGATATTCTCCACTTGGTAAGTTGTTTTGTGGATTTAAGTTTTTTGCCAAATCTTTTAAGCGTGCGTCATTGGTTTTGGCATTACTTGCAAGGCTTGCAAGAAGTTCTACTTGGAAACTATCTGTAATATCATAGATTAAGTGTTGTGCATGTTTTGCATGGTCAACAACCAATACAACAACGCCACGTTGACCAGTTTCATGATTGACCCATTGTGAAAAATTGTAGATATGGTTGACCACATCTTCATACGACCACGCTTCGCGTCCAGGTTGTCCAAGTAACTGTACAACCTTTTCACCACTTAAAAATGAGTTTTTCTGTCCACTGAATAGTTCATACACGTAGTTTATAAATTCAATATTTGTGACGGTAATATCTCCGTCAATGTCTTTAATCTGTACGGCTGGTATCATTTACTTTCTCTCCGTTTCTAAAACGCACATAGTTCTTTAAACAAGGCTAACATTGTTTTGTATGGGTTGCACACATACTCTCCAGGAGCAAGTGGTTTACCAGTTTGTTGGTACGCTTTCTTATTTAGATTTTCATAGATAATAGAATATGCGGTTTGCAAATCTCTTAGGTCATCACCACTATCAAGTTCAGATTGTGTACGTACAATGGCTATCAATCGTTTGCAAATCATTTTATCTGCTGACATGTAATAGCCTGCAGGTGTTGGGTCGATGACGGTGATTGCAATATCTTTATATTCTTTGTTGTGCAAGTCGTCATAGATGACACAGACTTCGTGAACCAACATTATAAGATGTTGCGGACGAATGATGTAGACATCTGGTTTTACGTATTGAATGTGACCGATTTCTTCTTCAAAATATTCTATTTCTAGTTGTGTTAGTATATCAAAAATATCTCTATCTAACGTATCACTTTTATTGTCACCTTTGATATAAAGATTTAGTGCGTAAGTGATGAGTTGCGTGTTTTCTAGTGTCATACTTCCATCATGTTTTATAATAAGTGCAACACACCCGCTAGTAATTTTACCTTTCTCAAACATTCGTCATCTCTCCAGTCTTGTAGTCCACATATAAGATGTTCATTAAATCTAATAGTTTTAGTTCTAGAATCGTTGGTACATCTTTTGGTACTACTTTTTGTTTGATTAATGCGTTGTCAATTAAATCTTTAAAGTCATCTAGACGATATTCTTTGCCTGTTAATTTCTTATACGCCACAACTAAGATGACTAATTGTTTTGTTGTGATATTAAGTATCATTTTATTCTTTTTCTTTTTATAGAATATTGGTTCATCACGTAGTCCGTGATGCTTTTTAATATCCATGCGAATGGTGGAAAATATCTGAATCATGTCAAAATACGAGATAGTATATTTGGCAGTCAATTGACGGATATTCTTTTTGACCATTAAAAAACCCAATGTGTAGTCGGCTACGGTGTCTTGGTTTGCCGTTAATGAGCCGACAGAAAGATTGGTCATAAGATAGTCCCAATAGTCTTTAGCGTCTTGTGTCGGTTTTATCGTTACATTTAGACTTTGTTCATTATAAACATAAGCCGTATAGGCTGTTTGGTTTAGTTTGTCGTTTTTAGCTTTCAATGGTGGGCCCCTTTCTTAGTTGGCTGATAGTGGTTTAGCATTACAAAATTTAGTAACACCAAATATCCTAAAAGAGAACTCATCTTCTGAGTTCTCTTTATTAAATGTCTAATACAGTGACCATAAAGCCACGGAATGTCTCACTATTTTCGTATGAGTCTAAAACATCATTTCTGTCTATGTTCACAATAGGGCTATGTGTTTTTAGAATTTGTTCATATGTTTTGTGGATGTCTTTATCGGATAAAAATACGTCAGGGCTTTTTATCCAAGTTATGTCATTGTCATCTATTTTGGAGATGATGTGACCAATTTCGTCGTCATCTTTCAATAAATCTTTAATGTATTTGATGACTTCTTTTTTGTCTTTAGCTAATTCTTCAGGCACTTTTGCTTCTCTGTAATGGACTTCAAAAATGTCTCCATCATATGAGTGCGTAGATAGGTCATATGTTATATTGATGTCTGCTAAATCACTGTAGTCATCAATGTCATTTAAGTCTTGGGAATATTGGTTTTCTTTATTCGTTGGCTCATCACACACATTTTTAATTCCCTGTTTTTCAAAGAACTCTGACATTTCTTCAATCTCTGGATTCGTACCTTCAAATTCATTTGAAAATGCGTCTAGGATATCTAGTATGTCTTTTGTGCTGTCAATATTTCGATATAAGACGCCTAAGAGTGAGTATTCAGGGCTGTTTGAGTCTGTAATTGTAAAACTTAAATCTTTCATTTTCTTTCCCTCGTTTTCTGTAATGTTTTTGTATATTGTTCGATGCATTCTTCAAAAGTGCAGTCTTCTTTTTGGGTGATATAGTATTTCTTTAGTTTAATATCCACATTTGGATTTAGTATGTATCTAAACATGTCATCTTGTTTCTTCTTCTTGACATCTACAACACCTGTCTTACGCTCGTATGCTTTCTTTTTGTAAACATTGTAATTTAGAATTTCCCACATCTCATCTATCTGGGTATAAATATCCATACACTTAAACTCGTTAGATTTATACAGTGTGTAGGCTTTTGATAGATTGCGTTCATATACTTTGTCACAGGTTTTGAAATCACATAACCAAAGTAAAAAAGATTTAAAACGGTCATCAATATATTCTAGTGCTCGTTTTGTATCACATCGTGTATCTCCATTGATATACTCATGAATTACAACAGATGCCATGTAATGAGTCTTTTCGTATTTTGAGTAGATTCTAGCACTTTCTACTTTACTACCTAGAATATATCCACCTAGTGAGTGTTGTGGTATTTTCTTTTGTCTCTCATTCCATGTAATTTTTTCCATCTCTAATCTCCATTTCGTCATTATTCACGTTATAGTATATAGTAGTTTAGACGAATTGGCAATAGTTGCTTAAAAGATTTTCTTGATTTAGTGTTTCATAGATGTAGGCTTGGTCATAAGTTGTGATGCCACAATCTATTAGGATAAACATGTCTTTTTCAATATCTAGTCCAATGTTACCTAAATTGATGTCTATGGCAGTATCAAAAAACAGTGGTTTAATCTTTTCGATTAATAGATGACAAAAAAATGACCCATTTTTGTCGTTTAAGTCATCAAAATAAGAAGATTTATCATTTGTAATTGGTCGGTTTACGTATGACGCAATTTCGTCTTTTTGTTGAATGGTGTTAATGGCAGCTAATGCCACAGTTGAGTAGATAGTTGATTTCTTCTCATTCATTCTATTTACTAAAGACGCAATCACGTTTATTTGTGGCAGTTCAAGAACAAATGTCTTCACATACTCTTTGAGTGTTTGTCTTAAAGGTGTTACAAGCATGAAGAATTCATATTGTTCAAAACTTACTACGTCATAAATATCATTTACTAAATCACTCATCTCAGCATCATACTCATTGATATTTTGATAATATCCAGCTTCACTTAATGCGACTTTTATTACTACATTATCGTCAGGTAATAAGATTACTCCTCGACCTGAACCTTCTTTATATTCTCCATACTTTTTGGCAATTGTTTTTAATACTTCTTTGATATGTGTATTGGTTTTTAAATCATTTAATATTTGCTTTATTACTTTTTTATAATTAGGTTTGACCATATTTTCCCCCCACTCCTTTCTTTGTTGGGTTTATAAAATCCTAATATACTACTTATGGTGAGACTCGAACTCACGACTCATGCGTTAGTATGTCTTATACTGACATAAACTAAGTAAGTCGCATGTGCTTTAGCCACCTAAGCTTCATAAGTGTATATATAACTTCACCAGCAGGGCTCGAACCTGCGACAACCTGATTAACAGTCAGGTGCTCTACCAACTGAGCTATGGTGAATAATTAAAAAACCCTCACAAAGTGTGAGGGAATAGGTTTAATACCAGTTATGAGACATCCAGAAAGCTTGGGCATTTTCCCAAGTTCCATAACGATGTGCTACGTAATTGTCAGCTACTCGTTCTTGGTTAGCTGGTGAATAATCTCCACCTAACATTGAGTTATCTAATTGATAACGACCATAGTAGCGTCCATTTTGAGCGGAGTAATTGCCGCCTGATTCTTTCATTGCAATCCATTCTTTAGCAGATGATGCAGATACAGGAGCTGCTTGGGCTTGAGGAGCTGCTTGCACAGGAGCTGTTTGGGCTTGAGGAGCTGCTTGCACAGGAGCTGTTTGCACAGGAGCTTGTTCTTTTTCTTCACCTGACATTAATTCGTTTACTTTTGCTTGTACTTTTTCTGGGTCATAGTTTTGATTCTTCAAGTATGCTACTCGGTCTTTCCCAGTTGGAATTAACGTCACATGGTCTTCATCGTATCCGTTAATTACTAATTTAGCTTTGTTTGTAATTGCTTCTTGTGAAGTAGTGTCTTTCTTGTCATCGGCATGTGCCAAGACATTTGGGGCTACTGCAAAAGAAATTGACGCAAATGCAGTTAGAGCTAACTTCGTTGGTACGTTTAAAGATTTTGACATTTTTTCACCTTTCTCTACTTTCGTCTCTCGCTAGTCCACAGTATCAATTTGTTGATATCAATATGAAGAGAAGGTCATTAAGAGTACTTCGCCTATTCTTTATAAATAGGTAGCCATCGAAACCTTTTAGTGAGGATATACGATGATTGCTCATATATATCGTAAGTTTATGGTAACACTCAAAAGATAAGCTGACAATAGGGTGTTTGCTTACAAATGTGTTACAAATATTACAAAAACGGACTGAAATTCAGTCCGTCTCACGTTTAAAGGTTATTAAAAGCCATATATATTCGCGGTTTTTTAATTGTTACAAATCATTTAATCTTGTAATCTTCCCATACTGGTCGTAGATTATGTTTTTTCACATATTCTGCATTTTTAGCTTTTAAAGCATTCAATTCATCTTCAAATAAAGTACGTTCGCCACTTTCTTCTAACACTAAAAGTGTGGTTCGAATAGCTTCATAATCGTATCCCACAATGTCTTCAGGATAGTCAAACTCGTCATAAATGATGTCACCATAGTATGTGTCCGTAAGTTTTAGTCGTTTAGGCATGGTTTTCACTCTTTTCTTATAAGTTGTGTTCACGCATGTAGTCATCAACAAATTTTTCCATTTTTTGCTCACGTCTCCAGTTTCCTGAAAACGCTGCCATTTGTTTGTCATTTAATACCGTGTTTCGAACAATGTCTAAATCAAATCCCGTTAAGTCTTTTGGGTATGGGAATCCAGGATAGATTAATTCTCCATTGTAGTTTTCTACTGGTTTTAAATGGTGAGCATGCAAGCTTTTGTGTTTGTCTGGTTTTTTCATGTTTTCCACCACCATTCTTTAAAAGATGTCGTCTAATGAAATTAATATGTCTTCTACTGTTTGGGGTCTAAATAAATCAATTTTTAGCCAGTTAAATATAGAGTATGTAAGTAAGTTTCCAACAATAATCTTTGGATTTAAGTCATCATAAGTAATCTTAAAATCTCTTTGACTTAAAAATAGTTTATCATCTAACAAAGCATTTTCCAAGCCATAGTCGTCAAGTGCTTCTTGTATGTCAAGTGATTGGGGCACGGCGATTTCCCAAATAGAATCAATGGCTTTATCAGCCGTGTCATCTAGACTTAAATTGCCATTTACAATTTGTTTTAATAGTTGTACGCGAAATAGTTCTAATGCGGTTTTTTGAATTTTATTCATGTGTTTTCCCTCTTTTCAAATCATAAAAAGACTCAAGGAAAACCCCTTGAGTCCGTGTTTAATTACATGCATTTCTTAAAGCCCATGATTCATAGCTTTCACGATGTTGTTTTTGTTTTCTTGGTGTAGTAAATTTTTCATTAGAGAAAAGCATCTGAGCAAAATCATTTGAACTCACGTAGTGATTTTTCAAATATTTGTTGATTTCGTGTAAGTTGTAATCGCTTTGTTTAGCCATTTTGAACACTCCAGTTCTCTTTTTTTAATTATAATACTTTCACCAACGTTTTTCAATAGATGATTTCGCTCATCTTGTATGCACGATTTTAGCCATTGCTTGAAACTCATTTAAGTTTGCTTCACTTTCAGCCATAACCGTCATTATCAATTCTGGGTTATCTGTCGCTTTATTACCAAATTTTGCATAGCCCCAAAGAATTGCTCGAAACATTACTTTAGAATTGTGTTTAAACAAATATACTGCTTTTTCAAATGCTTCGTCTTTATCCATACCGTTTTTCTCAAAGATTTCTGCTAATTTCATTTCATCTAGGTTCATAAGTTTTACCCCTTTTCATTAAACAAAAGTGACAGCTATATTTTTTCACAGATTCATTAGGGTGTGGGGCTAAGTCCCAATATTCAAACATTTGTATAAATGTTTGACACTAATATTTAATAGATAGTTCTTCGCCGTTTAAGCTTTCTACTTCTTCCATTAGTTTTGTAATTTCATTAAAGCGTTGTGTTTTACCACCTGATAACATTTGCAAGGAGTATGCTTTTAACACATTTAACAATGCTTTTTTAGACATCTCATGTTTCATACCATATATGGTTAAATCAAGAACATACTCATTAGATACAGTTATGTGTTGATTTTGATTATTTTGAATTTCCACTTTTTTCACATCTTTTCTGTTTAATTTTTTCTCGTATTTTGAAATTCATAAGTTAGTTAGGGTTTGGGATTTATCCCAAGTTTTACGCCGCGGTATCGCGGCGTAAAAAAAAAGAGAATGAGTATGTTAAAAATGTAAGTGGTAAACATAGTGGAGAAGTTAGTTCTTGATATTTTTATATATAACAAGTGTTATCTCACATAGTGCGGGAAACTTAAGGGGAATCTTAATTATGAAGAAGTGACCCAGCTACATTGGTTGCTAATAATGTTCTTTATAAATAACAAGTGTTATTTTATTAAGAATAAAGTCAGCTATCATTATAGCTAATAACGTTCTTTACTTCTTCTTAAAAAACAGTAAAAAAAAGTAGTTCAATTGTTGATGAATGTTGATGTCTTAGCTTGGTTGTGGTATAATGTAAAATGTTAAATATAAATCCAAAATGGAAAATCAAAGGAGAATGATTCACATGATTATTTCAAACAAAGCAAGAAAGAAAGTAGTGTTCGCATCCCTATTAGCTGCTTCCCCTGTCGTGGTTACACAAATCGTAGCTCACGCTGATGACGCTGAAGTGAAACAAGGTAGTGTAGCTGATTCTTCAGCAAGTGGTTCAGCTTCTGAATCAGCAAGTGCAAGTGGTTCAGCTTCTGAATCAGCAAGTGCATCTGAATCAGGAAGTGCCTCTGAATCAATGAGTGGTTCAGCTTCTGAATCCGCAAGTGCAAGTGCATCTGAGTCAGGAAGTGGTTCAATGAGTGGTTCAGCTTCTGAATCAGCAAGTGCAAGTGCATCAGGAAGTGGTTCAATGAGTGGTTCAGCTTCTGAATCAGCAAGTGCATCTGCATCAGGAAGTGCTTCAGGTTCTAACTCAAGCTCAAGTTCAGCTTCAGGCTCTAACTCAAGCTCAAGTTCAGCTTCAAGCTCAAGTTCAGCTTCAAGTTCAGCTTCAGGCTCTAACTCAAGCTCAAGTTCAGCTTCAGGCTCTAACTCAAGTTCTGCGGGAAACACAGGTGTGCAAGGCACTTTAGGAAAAAATATTCCTCAAGCGGGTGCTGAAAACAATAACTTTGCTAAAATCGGTGCTGCTTTATACGCTGGTATCGCGGCCTTTGGTTTAGCAGTAGTTGCTAAACGCAAAAAAGCTAATCGTTAGTTTAGTTTGACCTTACAAGGTACACTTAGACACTCTTAAACGGAGTGTCTTTTTTATTTCCTTAAAAACACCCTCTTGCAAAAGTCTATCACTTCTGTTATACTTTAGTTACAGTTAAAGAAAGGTGTGATTATCGTGTCATCGTTAAAACAAGGTAATAAACGAATCATGATAACTCTACCCCAAACATTATTAGACGAATTAGAACAAGACACTATTAACAGAGGGTTGAGATTATCAAAGTCTGCTCGTATCCAATTGGCACTCGAAAAAGACTTACACAACAGTAACCCCAACAGTAACCCCAACAGTACACACAACAGTAACACCAACAGTACCTACAGTGATGCAAAAAATAAATCAAAAGAAGGTAAAAACTTATGAAATTAGGACTAGACATTGGAAACAGTAATGTAAAGGGAGCATTAGTAGATAACAACAACCATTTAATGTCATTTATTCAATTCCCGTCAGCAATCAATCATATCTCAGATGAAAAATATTTAACCTATCCAAATCTTAGTGATTTTTATATCAAGGTTTTAGAAAGTCCATTAAAACATTATGACGACATTATTGCCGTTGGTAAAAAAGCTATGGACATTCCAGATTACTCTGAGTTTGATGTTACTTCATCAAGTTACAAAACAGACCACCCTACTACTACTTCTTTATTGTTCGGCTCAATTGTTGACGCTGTTCAAGACGAAGTTGTGGACTTAAAAGTAGCCCTATCTATTCCAATTGTAGAATCTAAAACATTAGGGTTAGCAAAAGACTATAAAGAACTTGTCGAAGGTACACATATCATCCGCGTGTATCGCGAAACTAAGACATTTGATATGACCATAAACATTAGTGTTGCTATTATTGTCAATGAAGGTCAAGCGGGCTTTTATGGATTAATGGACACTACCGACAAAGCATTTAGAGCGGCCATTAACACCGTGTATGCTTCTTTAGGTGAAAATGAAGACCCAGTACCTAGCTTAGAAAACTTCTTAGTGTGCGATATTGGTGAAGGTACTTCAGATATTTCAGTATTCCGTGAAAAACGCTTTAACCCTGATTACTCATTTTCAGTAACTCGTGGGATTGGTAACTTATTAGAAGATGCAATTGAAACAGCTAAACGTGAAAAACTCACTGTTGAATCACGTAAAGACTTACAACACATTCTAGAGTCTACAAGTCCTCGTCAGGCAAAACGTCGTGAACAATGGAGACAATATGTTGAACCTACTGAGAATGCATTTATCGACACAATTGTAGACACTATTGTAAAAGCATATGGAAAACGTGATTACTTTGATGCCATCATTTTCTTTGGTGGTGGGTTCAGTGCATTAACTGGTTATAAAGTAGATATGGGTAGTGTAGTCATGTCCAATACTAGACTCTTTGATGAATTAAATGCACGACTTAAAGAATTAAATAAATCAGTAGATTTATTATTCGGAGTACCTGCTCCATACGCACAAACAATTAACCAACGTGGGTTGTTACAATTATTAACAACTTTATAAATATTAGAAAACCACCATTTCGGTGGTTTTTTTGCGTCACAACACGGTGACGGAGTCTTTTTTCTTTGGTATAATTACGATATAGACAAATGAGTTATTTGGTAGTATGGTTAAGACACCATTAGACCAGAAAGGATAAACTTATGGATGCTAATGTAGAACGTGATTTACAAAAAGAAGTTGTATCTGACTTGCTCGACTCACTAAGTGATACGATTGAAGAAGTTGCAACTCAAATGTCTCCAATGGGTTTGACTCTTAGAATGGCACTGGCTTCTTTATCATCTAGTGATGAAGAGTTTTTAGACATTCAAAAAGAAGAAGACCTTAGAGTGTTAAATGAATTGACCGAAGAGTCTTATAACCCACGTATGCCAATTCAAGTAGTTGGTCTAGTTGATTCAGACCGTGAACGTTTGATTTTGGCACAAGCCTTTGCTCAAGTGGCTTATGATTTTAAAGACCTTGACCCTGAGTTTTCTAACAGTCTCAAAGAGATTGCTAAAGAAACAAGTGAGTTAGTCCCTATCAGTCAAGTGTCATTAAACTTGTTAGACAATTTACACTCAGATGTTTTAAACAAGCCTCACATTCATGCTCCTGTATTGAATTTAGGCAAAGATGATTTGCGTTTACAGTTGACGAAGTCTACTTCAATTGATAAAGAATTAAAGCATTACGTCAAAACAGTTGGATTAGATGGAGCAATTGATAAACATATAGGTGACATTAAAGACATAATTATAAAAGACGTAGTCGAAGAACTCTCTCCACTGGAAGCAGGTTTGCGTGATTTATCACAAAAACTAGGTCTAGTGTATGAAGATGAGTCTGATTTTGTGTTAGACGCTATGAGGTCTCGTGAGCGTAACTTAGAGCGTGAGCGTAAGAAACGTGATAAGGACTTAGAGAGAGTTAATGACGAACGCAATGAATCTAGCCTATCACTTGGTTTAGATACCATTACGGCATCTTTTGGTTATGACGTAGATGCTATCCGCGACATGAAACAAGAGCAAGACCATACGCATAAAAAAGACATGGGTCGCATGCTCTAGATTGGAGTGATATCGTTTGGAAGAGATATCCTTAGAGATTTTTGGTACGAAGGATTACGAAGACGTGTTAGCTATCTTAGCTCCTTCGGACTTCCTAGTTCGTGAGTTCTGGAGACGTTGTGCGTTGATTGGGATATACAAACTAGAAGAACACTAGGTAGTACATGTGCGACATCCAACTTGTGGTTGGGTGTCGTTTTCTGCTATACTATCAATAGTAAAAGTGCGACTGTCTACGTTAAAACAGTCAATAAGTAGTTAAAGGAGAATTTTTATGGCAAAAAATAAAACTGAGCATACCAATGTGCCAGAAAAAACATCACCTAAATTTAGGGTCTATAAAGCGATTGGACCTGAAAGTTTAGTGTCTCTTAACCAAATGACGTCTGAAGAAATTATGCGTTTGTCTTCTATTATGCAAAAACCAAGTGTACAAACCAGAATCAATCATTCGATTGCACCTTTTGGTGTTTCAATGACAACAAAATATGGTTCTATTTTACTTGATTCAACTCTGTCAAATATCATTGGAGCATATATCAACGGTCAATCCTTTGAAGTGAATGAAAATGGGTTAGATGCATTAGACAAATTAACAGGTACAAAAGAACAACTACAAAGTGTTTTAGGTGACCCAATCGGTCGTCAAAGCACAGGTCGTGGGGTTCGTAACCGTACACAAGTCAG
>JBANCW010000240.1:0-13709 GCA_037040085.1 Colocasiomyia kotana | reverse complement strand
ATAGCCAGTTGGTTCTTGATGGCGCAGCTTGTTAAATTCGCTTTTCAGATGTTTGAGCTTGTTCATTGTTGTTGTTGCTGCTGATGATGTTCTTGCCACCACTGTTGTTGCGCAAATGGATTACGTGTTGCAAAGGCACAACAGATATGAATATAATTAAATGTTACAACTACATTTTGTCTCCTCTTTTATTTTTTATTCTAACGCCTGCCCGACTGCTTGCTTGTGTGTTTCGCTGTCTGTCTTGGCTTTCAGCTCTCTAAATGAGCCATTTAAGGTGTTTATGCTAAAATGGCAAATGAAAGTCCGTGGCCGTAAAGCCATCAACTAAATTGCTGGCCATTTCACAATGCAAAATAGCATGAAAGTTTTTCACTTTTTCTGCCCTCTTGTTGGCTTTTCTGTGTTACTTTTTGGTCAACAATTACAATGAAATGACAAGAACAGCAACGCAGCAACAGCAGCCATAAAGAAAGCATTAGGACTAAGTTGCAAAAATTAACTTAAATTGAAATGCTGTTTGCCTTTGTTGTTGCTACATCAAAATAAATAAATTAAGATTAAGTTTTCTTTCGTATTTGTAAGTTTTCTCATTACCCTTGGCATGCAAACTTTTTAATTAAAGCCTATACAGCAGCAGCAGCAACAACAACAATTTTGTGTATGCTTTAGTTATACCAGCTATTTTTGTTCGAATTTCCTGTCAACTGTTTTAAAAATAGAAACAATGATTTTTCATGCAAAGTTTGTTGTTGCTTCAGTTTTTTTTCTTTTTTTCTTTTATTTTTGAGATGCAGGTTTTGACTCAAAATTCTCTCAGCTATATTACGTAACAGCTTTTGTCATTAAAACGATTTACTAACAGTGCTTGACAAAGCACTAAAAATATGGACAGCAATTGAGTGTATGTTAGCTGTCAGTAAAGCAGATACTTTGTATCGATGGTTGAAGTATCCCAGCCAAACATTTTAATTTAAAATTAGGCTTAATCTTAATCATTGAAAGGTTTTTTATTTTTTTGAATAGTTAATAATTTGAATGAATATCTTTATTTTATCGGAAACGTTCTGAAAAGCAATAGAAGACCAACAAAATTCCAGCTACAAAAAAAAAAATCATACTTTTGTGACGCTTTACATAAAAGCCTAACCATTTAAGGAACAATTGATTTCAATAAGGATCAACAACAATTTTTTTTTTTTTTACAAAAAATAGTAAATTTTAATTCTGAATCACTAATTTTTAAGTGAATATTACAGAAACGAAATACTTTCGCTCAAGCTGAATATTGTAGATCTAATAAAAGATCAATCATTATAAAAAATTTTTTGTCTTAGATCATTAAAAGCAGATGCAACTTGAGTTAGAAAACATTGTGAAATATTTAAAGCTAAAATTTGTATGCATTGCTTTGTAATATTTATTCGGCTTTCGTAAACTTGGAATCAAAATATACTATAAAAAATAAATAGTTTATTCGAAAAAGCAGAAAAAAAAGAAAGAAGTGCAATATTTTAAAAAAGGAATGGTCGTAAATTTAAACGCTTTTTCTTTTAGTCGTTTTAGAACCTGAGAAGTTTGCACACCTTTTTAAACTGTTTGTTGTTTTCACTTGGATAATTTTCTAACGGCCCAATATATTCCTAGAAAATTATTATTTTCGCTGCTTAATTTTTTATAAAAGCTTGTGATATCATTTATTGGAACAAATTGCAAACATCAATAAATAATAGTCACAAAATTATTGTCTATCGATTTTCATCCACAACATGTTCTTTGCCTATTTAGACTTTAAACAAATTGGCCGTCACAAAAAATGGATTCATTATTAACAAAAAGGAATTCCTTTTAGCAGCTTCAGTTATTTTATAAATAATTAATGAAATTTGTAAAAAAAAATATTATATGATGATGAGAAGTTCTAAGAAAATCCAGTAGCTTCGATGCCGAACTATTTATCAAATTTGTTGATGGAGTAAATGAAAAAGGCTTAGCAATAATTGGCAATATAAATTATTCCACATTAGACTGTTGAACTAATTTTCTCATCCGTCATATGGTCTATAACTTAAACTGGTAACTAATATTTTCGATATATTTCTTTTCCATTTCAGGTAAGTTTCATGCATTTATCTTGCTTGTATTTTTCTCCAAAAAAAAAGAAAGATAAAATCTAACAGTGGTAAGTATGAAAAACAATAAATTTCAAATTTTCCATTCAATGCGCGCCGTAGTCATATACGATAGTCCGACTCTTTAGCCTCTTATATGGAGACTTACAATAGTTGCATAAATTTATGAATGAAACTGAAAGAGCAGGGTGGAAATGTGGGAAATGCATAAGCAAAGAGCTAAGGCTTTGGACACCTCGGTGGAGCCAATAAGCAATGTTATATAAATGGATGACTGTTGTCTTTGTAGTGCTACTGCTTTTGCAGCTTTGTCGTTTTGCTGGCCATGCAACAAAGTGATATGTGTGAGTGTGAGTGTGTGTGTGTGTGTGTGTGCGTGTGTGTGGTTGTGACAGAAAGGCGGATATCCGTTTGCAAGCCATAACTCAATAAACCATTGTCCCAGCGCAAGCTCGAGAATAATAAATAAAAGTAAAAAGAAAAGGAGAAAAACGAAGAAAATAAAACAAAAGGCAAACAGCAGCAAACTAAAATCCAACAGCAGCATTCCAAGATACAATCGAAATGCAGTAGCAACTTAGATGGGCAAACAAGGAACTGCGAGAAAATAGATTTGAAAAATAAACAAAAGCCAGGCAGCCGCAAAGCAAAGAAATCGCATAGAAATAGAAAATGGCCAACAAACAGGCGACCAGCTGTACGACTGGGGCCAAAGGAATAAACATTAACTGTAATTTAGTGGGGCATTGTGCTTAAGCGGACGGTCACAGCTACGTTTAGCCAGTAGAAAATTACAGAGATGAGGGATATACCCATACTGCTTTTTGCTCCAGTCAGCTAATCTACTATGCTGCGGCGACCCGCTGAGATTTCACCCAGCTGTTGAGTACATACGCCAGTTTCAAGTTGCATGAGGCGTGTCCAGGCCATATACCATTTAGAGCCAGTAGGCAGAATGATGGCTAAGCTGCCGCCTGGGCTAACTGGCTAGCGGCTGGCATGACCTCGGTAAAACAATTGTTATTTGCCTGCAGCCGTCGCAGTTGGCAGACAACTTCTCAGTTTTCACAGCGCCAACAATTAAGTGGCAGCAGCGACTACAGCGACTACACACACATGCACACTAAATACGAAAACAAATACAAAAGAATGAGACAAAAAAAAAAAAAAACTAATATGCACAGCCTTATCAACAGCCAAGCAGTCTGGCCGTACAGTCTGTGCAATGGTCCAACAGTCCGGCCCAACAATAAAAGTCAACAATAAAAAAATGTTGGCAGCATAAATTGTAGTTTAGTTCCATTTCGTTTCGTATCGCATCGGATCATGCTTGCCTATTTCTGTTACTATTACTTTTGCAAAATGAAAAAAATAAATAAATAAATAAATAACTGAAATGAAATACCAACATTATATGATGTATCGAAATGGTTTTGCAAATTGCAAACTAAATAAAAGACAAGAAATCAAATAAATACAAAAGTGCAAAAGTGAAAATAAAAAATCCGGTAAAAGTAAATAGAAATTCAAAATGCTAAAGTTGGTGCTGCTTTGTCACAATTTCAATATTTTATGCCACAAATTAAATATTTATTGAATACTCGAAGCAACCAAAGAAAACGTATTAGAAAATGTAATAAACATTTTTTTTAATTAAAAAACTTTAAATATTTATTCAAAAATACTTTTTTTGTTGCTATTATGACAAACAAAAAAAGTTTTCTATCATCAAAAGCTATTCAAATAATCCTATTTTGGAAGCGCTTTAAGTTAGTTTGGTGTTTGAATCAGCAAAAATTCTCTGGTTAATTAAATTTATCATCATTATTCTTCTATTGAAAAATATTATATTGATTATTATTATTATTAATTATTGCAACATAGAAATAACTCAAGCTAGCAAACAAAAGTGCCAGCGCTACATTGGCCGTTGGGCTAATTCTAATTAATATTGTGCTAAGCTGAACTAGCGTTCTTCATTTACTCGACAGAGCAGAATACTCTGCCAGGACCTGCATTGAGATGTCTTCCTGTTTACTGCAAAAGCGGCATGTGCCGCTGCTGATTGCTTTTATTTTTCTGAGATGCCTGAGATGGCTCTCCTCAGTTGTCAACGTTGTTCTTTTCTTACTGAGCTGTTCATTTGCTTTAAGGCTTAAAGTCTTCTATGGTTACAGTTTTTTTTTTTTTTTTACTCAGCGCAGTTGTCTGAGCTCCTTTGGCAGATGCTCACGAAACGTGTGTTTGACTGCACAGTACTGAAGGTTACTGAAGGTCCAAACAGTGGCTTCACAGATTCCTGGCTTGCAAGCTCATCAGCTGGCTTATTAATCCAATTAGTCTAATTTGCAGCATGTTTTCAAGATAAGCTTGGCTGAAAAGTGTATTTTTTTAGTGCTCTAAAGTGAAGAATTTTTTCATCACCTGGGCCTAGACATGGATTTAAGCTCAACAATAAATTTCATATAAAAAAAAAAACGCAAGCTTTGAATGTCAAAAGAAATAAATTCTGGCGACATAAATTCTGCCTATAGGCGCCACGAAGCATTCATTTGTAAGTTGCGGTTAGATAATCCCCAACAATCCAGAGTATCCCAGAAAGCAATTGTGCCTACAGGCATTTCTGACGCTTTCGAAAACTGTCAACATTTGCAAAACGTTTAATTAAATTTGAGCACAGTATCAAGTGTACAAGTGTTGCTTTTGAAAAAGGTCAGTGCTCGGCGGAAATATTAATTTTTCAAATAGTTTAAGTGTCACCATTTTCAAAGTTGTGAAACCTCAGCTTTAAAATGACAATGTAACAGAATGTTTCGTTTCGTGGGCAATTTCCTTTCGTACGACCTTTTTTAATTAAATTGACTTGCTGTTAGCTCTATAAAAGCAACATTGTCCTATGACTCTGATTAAATATTCAGATTGACTGCCTACGTGCCATAAACACACGAAAATACATGAAATTGCTTTGGGTTGCATTGAAAAACCAACTTATCACGCTAATTAATGTGCTTATGTATTTATGATGTGAAATCATTTTTGATATGCTCACTTTGCTAGAAAACAAATGGAAATGCTGCTTTTAGCTGGTTTACATTATTCATTTTTTTTTTTTTTTTGAAAAGGGTACAGGACATGGCAAGTTGACTTGCTAAAGTGCCTTGCTTTTAAATGTTATTAAAATGTAAGCAAGATGAATACAGCAAATACAAAACAACAACAAAAACAAAAAAAGGTTCAGCGATTTTGAACAATTGCAAGTGTGCTTCATGATTATAGCAGGAAAATTAACAGCAACAAAATACAGACAAAAACAAAAAAAAAAGCGTTAAAACAACAGCAAAACTTGAGAAACTGTCATAATGCCAAGTCATGCTACGAGTTGCTCGAGAAAATTTGTTTCCCTCTTTGCCAATCATGCAGGGAAATAATCTACAACCTTACTGATTGTGTTTTTGTCTGTGTTTGTGTATCTATACCTAACTGTCTGTCTATCTGTCTGTCTTTTTGTTTGCTTTTTTGTCTGTCTGTTTGCAAGGCAATTAGCTTAAGCAGAGCAAGGCACAACCAACGCTTTTCGCATAATGTTAAGGACAACAGATGTTTGACAACAGCAGCAGCAACAACAGCAGCAGCAGCAGCAGTACCAGCAAATACAACAGCGGCAGCAGCAGCAACAACAGACCCAACAACAAGTGAAAGCCAGCGGCATTGCTCTTAAGTGTAATGAAACCCAGACGCTGAGCAAACAGCAATAGCAGCAGCAGCAGCTCCAGCGGCTGCCAGAGCAGCCTCTATAAAGTTGTAGTCAACGTTTTTCACCACGAACATGCATACATACGCACGCACACACACACACACACATACACACACACATACACATATATACACATGATGCAGAGAGCAAGGTCTCAGAATGCTTGACTCGCTTTGTATGTAGTTCAGTTTATGGCGCCTTATATAGAAACCCGCCTAGGCTACTGCTGCTGTTGCTGCTGCTGGCTAAAGTTGTGCTGGTGTTTCTATTCCCATTGTTGTTGCTGTTTTTTATTGTGCGTTATTGATGTTTGTTGTAATAACGTAGCTGCCTCGGCAATATGCTGGGCAATAATTTTCAGCATAGCTAAAATAAAAATTTGCGCAAAAATTGGAGGCCGCTTTCATATTATATTCGCTGTTTATTTTATGATTTTCGACTGCGGCTACAAAAGTTTGCTCATAACTCAAAACACCTTCAGCCAGCTACAGCAATCATAACAAATTAATAAATATGCATAAAATATGCCAGCTATGTTAACAGAACAGAACCTTTTTTACAAATTAAACTTTTGGCTGCCGCCGCCGTTGCCGCTGCCGTTGCTGTTGCCGCTGCCACCACTGCTTTTGACCACTTGATGATGCCAACCAACACGCCAGCCTAGCGTCTGTCTGCCAGTTATTGTGCCCCAACAGTCCGCCTTACAGGCTAAACCGTTTTCATGGCCTATCAGCGGCCGTTTCGTCTGTTTGCTTGTGAAAGAAAAATACAAAAAAAAAGCACAAAAACAGTTGCCAACTTTTTTCGAGTGCAGCAACAAATTAAATTTGCGCTGGTAATTGGATTTGAAAACACTTCTTTTGACTGCTGCTGCCGCTGCCGCAGCCACTGCTGCTGTGTTGTTTGCTTGCTGGCCGGGCCATGGCAGCGACAGAGTTTAATTCTTTTGCTGGCTTCCGAAGCTTTTCTCAATAATGTTTCACCCACAAATACAAATACAAGCACAGGCACATACATATAACGGCTCAACAGCGCTCAGATTTTCCCATGTACATTGCTGCTGTCAAACCTCTGAGCTGCCAGCACTTTGCGCGTTTTCATGTCGTATATTTTTTTTCCGCCCACGCTTGCCCCCTGGCCGACATATTGCTATGCTCGTCGACTGGCAGTTAACGGCGCTCATTTTGACAGAGCTTTGGCCTAGAAAATGGCATACAAGTCCGAGAGGCATTTTCATTTTCGTTTTCGGTTTTTTTCATTTTTCGTTCCTTTTTTTTCTACTCACAGCTGCTACACAGCCTGTGGCCAAATATCATAGCAAACGTAGTTGGGTTTGGGGTAGGAAACAGTTTGTGCCACTGAAAAGTTGTCTCGTTGTCGTGTACGTGTGTTTGAGTATGTGTGTGTGTGTGTGTGTGTGTGTGGGTACGCTACAATATAAAAGTAAACAAAATGAACTAACATCAAACTAAATTAAAGCGGCAATCATTTCAAATGTTGCATATAAATGTTGTAAATGTTTTGTTTTTGTTAGATTTGTTTTTTACTTTTCATGTTTTTTGTTTTTTTTTTTTTTTTTTTTTTGAGTAGCAGAGGGTAGAAGGCTGTTGCATGACAGCAGAGCTAAGCAAATTAAATGTCAGTGTAAAGTTAAATGTGGAAATTGTTTGTTATTACTTTTGCCATAACTGACAGCCAAGAAAATATGAGATTAACTTGGCCTTGCATAGCACAAGATGAACTGCTAAATTTTGACTGCAAATATGCAATGGCAGGCTGACAGCTATGACTGCGTGAAATGCAAATTCAGCTAGGTCGACTTACTCCGCTTGGATGTCAAATAAAAATTAGCAAAATAATGTTGAAAAGCGCTTCTTTTACAATTTAATTTCACACGAAAACATGTGATTTTTGACAGCGCTGCAAAACAGTTCACAGTCGGTGTGTTGGAGTTTCCTCGATGTTTGAAACAAAACCAAAACTTAGTATCGACACAAGATTCGACTTAATAAAACAGAAGACTTGTTCATCTTTAGGAATTTCTTATTCAGTTTATGGCAGTAAACAATGCTCATTTTGTATAAATCATTCAGATCAAAAATTTAAAAGTTCTTATACAATACACTAATCTCTTCGAAATTGGGCACTTAAATCGCTGCACATATCCTAAACACTAATAATTGTTGTTGTTTATTCAATAATTGTTCTTGAAAATTGTGACATACATTTTGAGCTGCATATAAAAATTATTTCTTGTACTTAGTTGAAATCTTTAAATTAAGCGCTGAATAGTATGGAGAGCGTGTTTAATTTTCAGCGCACTTGAGTCGATGACGACACAAATTCCATTGCAATAAAGTTGAAATTGCTCTTTATGGCGCCTTAAGCCTTATCTTTTCAAATATCGTCTATCAAAATAAGCAGTAGCCGCACTGCAGACTATCCTTGCAGGCTTAAACAGGCTTAGAGTTATAATGAATCCTTCGGGTGTGATAAGCACATGCGATAAGCGCATTACTTTTGTGTAGATAAATATGAAAATGTATGAAAATTGTTTACGTATGTAAAGCATACTGCCAAGTCTATAAATGCTCAATTCCAGAAAATATGATTTATTTTTGTTTTTTTATTTATTTATTTTTTTTTTAAATTTTTTTAAGCAAATTTATTGAACGCGCTAGACTAAGCATTGATGTGAAGAAACTATTTAATTTATTAAAGTGAGCACGTGAAAAGCATTGTTGTGAAGAAACTTTTTAATTTATATTATAAATATTAAATAATATAATTTGTATCAAATAGAAACATTGAGATTATATCGTTTAAGAATAAACGATTAAATAGGCTTTAACTTGCATCTACCTAAATGCACATAAAAGCAAATTATGTCATAAAAAGCAAGCGTAAAACACTTCAATTGCTGCAATTTCTTACAGTTGAATGATTTTATGTTTCGTACATCGTAGCCATGGCCAAGTTGTTAATATAAGCCACGAAATGTATGTTTAATATTTGTGTTTGCTCACAATTTGTGCTGCTAAAACTGTTTGCATCGATTCCAATTTTCAATATTTACAATGCACAGTGGGAGGAGACTCCCTCCCCAAACAGCAATCGAATAGAAAAGCAAAGTCAATGTTAAATCTAGGCAATATCGAAAAAAGTATTTATTTATCAAACTAAGTATATTAGATAATTTTATTTTATTTTTTTATTAAGAGTACTAGCTACAGAGTTTATTTTACAATAATTATTTTTTTATTCTATTTTATTTTATTTTATTTTATTTTATTTTATTTTTTTAATGATCATTGATAATTTTATTAACTAGGTTGCAGAATACGATGTATTTATAGATAGTTTGTATTAGAGAGTGTGATAAATGGATGTTAGTAGAGTAGATTTTGTAGACCAATTTCAAAAATAATAAAATACATTATCAAAAAAAAAAAAAAATGAGCGTCTGAAAATACGCTGCCAACTGAAATGTGCAAAAAAAAAAATTAATTTCATTTTTCAAATTCCAATCAAAGTTATTAAATCTTTGCTATATGGTTATAGTTATTGTTGTGATTTGATTTTATGGTTATAGATGACAAGGGAGTCGGCTCGAGGCGAGTCGCTTTGCGACAGACTCCTGACTAGACCCACGCAGAGAGCAGAAAGCTAGGCTAAGCTGTGTTGACAGCCAAAACAGAGCGAAAAAGCTGCATTTGCATTACTCTTTGGCAGCAATGAGAGGCTGTGCTCTGTTATTATTGTTTGTTGTTCTTGTTGTTGCTGTTGCTGCTGCTGCTGCTGGTATTGGTGCGCGCTCCGGCATAGTTGTTGTAATTTTTGAACAACAACAAACGTTTTGTTGTCTTTGCAAAAGCAGCAAAACAGGCAAGCAAAGGCAAAATAACGTAACGGCCTAAAATGGTTTACTGACGTCATAAAACTGACTTTTCTTATCTCGTATCTGCGAAACAAAGCCAAATAGTACAACAACGTAATATGAGATGGGTTGACTGAAATATTTGTATAGATTTTCCGCATGCTAAAAACCAAGTAGAAAAAAATAAGAAAGCAATGGAAAACAAAAAAGAAAAATGCTCTTCAGCTAACTGGCGCGGCAGTTTTGCATGGCTGTGCGATTGCATACTATGTATGTATGTGTGTGTTCTGCGGCTGTAGTCTAAATTTAAACATCACACACACACACACATACACGCTAACACATACATGCAGCGCTAACGCCTAGAGTAACGCATAAAAGAAAAATAATTATATTTAAAGGCAATTTGGTGGCAGCTGCAGTGTCCTTGACCGAGTTATGTATCGCACACAGATACTACTACTGCTACGAACGTCACATATACATGCATATATATATAAATATGTGCATACATAGTTTTTGCAGTATTTACTGCAATTTTTGCCATTGTTTTCTGTCTTTTTTATGTGCAATTTTATTTGCATTTTCTTTTTTCTTTTCCTTAAAAAAAAAATAAATTTACCAAGATATGCTTGTATGCAAACATAAATATTTATACTTTATGTCATTATTAACATATTTTCATTATTTTCCTATTGCAAGCATAATATTTATGCGCGGTATGCAGCGGACAGCAGATATAATTAGGAAAGCAGTCACACTGCGTATACGTTATATTTCATATAATTCATATTATATATATTATACGTGCATACATAGCCTGAGGCAACATATAATGTGTACCATAGGCGTGGTCTAGCATGTGACTTGAGCATGTTTAAATATTGAAATATGATTACCGACTTGTACTTTTTGGACAGTTCAAGGAGACACACAGACGACGCAGCTTCAAGCTGATGTTTATCGGCATAATTTTTATGTGAGAGAGATAATGCCTGTAATTATGGTTTTTTAATTAGTGTTCATACAGAATTGATAGCAATACGCTGAATATTTATAGATATTTAACAGTCATTGAGCAGTGTGCGGAGCTTGGTTCAAATTTTCTTAAATGATTATTTAAGATATATAAGGGGAATGTCAGACGGAATTAAGCCTTTGAAAATATGGTAATATATTTGGTAATATACATATGATGGTAATAGCATACTCTGCCACTATTAAAATATCTTCAGTTAATGTTAATAAATTTGTTAAAAATAAAATGATATTTTCTGAATATTGACTACAATATAAATATCAACAGGCAGGTTTTTTCTAAAATAAATACCCTAGTTTTGTATAGTTAAAGCTGTCTTCTACATAAGCTAAAATGAATGATTCTTCTGGTACCCAAAGTTTAAGCTTCATGCAGGGATGCGTGACAAATTCTATAGTAGTTAAATATAGGCAGTCTGAAGAATAGCTGACAGCAGTCTGCTGTTGTGCCATTTCGCGTTTTGTTGCCCAGCAGTTTGGGTATATTTGAAAAGTCTGCTTTCTATTCGTGGTCATCAGAAATGCCGCATTCGGCTCTGAGCAATTAGCATGAATATTTGTCAACTGCAGCACAAGTCTTGCTTGTCGGCTGCCAAAAAAATTGATCAATTAGTGGCATTCTGATAGAGGATTAGATTTGTCACTAATTTATGAGCACTACTAGTGGCCTGCATATAGCTACGCTGACAGCAGACTGGCAGATGAAAAGCATGAGGGGGAGAGCTGTGTATATACAGACCGCAATTCATCTCTGATGCGAGGCAAGTGCTTCGATGGGTATGCACTTTACCTCTGATATTAAAGCAGTACTCTGATAAAATACTAAAGATAAGGCAACCAAAGCAATAGAAGTTTTCCAACAATTCTTTCATAAAAAAAAATTTTTTTTTTTATAAAAAGTAATTAAATTTAAAAGAAAAATCATGTTCAAAATTCTTAGCCTACTTTTCAACAGAATTAATTGCGATTATAATATTTTCATGGTCTTCAAATTGCTTATATAATATTTCTAGTAACAAAGCATTCGAAACCAGTTTGTTGTGTTTGAGATTATTTCACTGTGCGTATGAATAATATTTCTTGAAAGCAAGTGCACGGGCATATTTATTACATTGCAGAGCGTCTGATTTATATATTGCAACCAGCGTGTGGTCCAAAGCGCGTATGAGCAGTATTTTTATAAATGGTCCACAATTTAAAATTTCAGCTAGCGCAACGCCACAGGCGCACGCTCGCATAATCCTGTTAGATAAGGTAAGCTGAATAAAATAAGTTGCAGCAAAGGCACTCTATTTAAATTTAAACGTATATTAAATAAATAGTTGTGCAAAAATGAGAATAATTTTTTTTTTATGTAAAATTACTAACAATATTTAACCCTTGTCAAGCTGAGCCAAAATACTTTGATGAATATTGTTTAACGGTGCGTATGAGCAACATTGACGTTTTTATGTAAAAATTGTGAGCAAAATTATTTTGTAAGCAAGGCAAATCATTTCAAAAATTATGTCACTACAGACAAATCCTAAAGCAGAACTTCTTCAACTTAAAATCTGTATTAATTGTATATTAATTGTGAGCGAGTGTTGCCCCTGCAAGCAAGTTTTGGGAGTTGTGATTAGCATATCATTGAAACTGACACTACCCGCTTCTCGTACCGAATATGATAAACTAATCCACTTCAACTGTAGCTTAAGCTATGCAAATGTAAATAGGCTTATGAGTAAGCAATGCAAGCTGTCTTGCGGCTCCAGACTCCAGCAAAGTTCGACCAAAGTAAATTACGCTAAAGATTTGTATATTTTTGTGACTAATACGCCCTGGAGCCACGATTTATTTTAGTTTTTGTGTGCGTGCGCGTCTGTCTGTGTAGGAAACATCTGCTCATTGTTGCCACAGCAGATAAGAATGAATACATTTTAAAATATTGTTTGACGCTATCTCCAGGCTGCCTGCTGGCTGCCTGCCACGTGCGACGACCTACCACAAGGCAAGCTCCAGTTTATATTCTTTTTATGTTCATGCCACTTTATTGCGTGTTTCACTTATTTATTTATGCTGCGTTTACCGAAGACAGATACAATCTTCATGTTGACTAAACACCTTTGAGATTTCATGATATGTCTTGCCTTCTCACACACACGCTGCACATATACATGCATATCTTAAACAGCCACAAATTCCACAGAGTGCATTATAACTGCATTTCACAGATTTGATGACGTCGGTGGCTGTGTCGTACACAACGTCGTGACGGTCGTCCTCGCCGTCTACATAGCCGATGTCTGTTTTATAAATTATGCTTAGACAGAGATTTACATTGTTGCTAAACGGTTTATTAAGAGCGAAATGGCAGCGACAGCAGCAGCAGCAGCAGCAGCAACATCATCATTACAATCGGCAGCAGTCAGAAGAGAGCAGCCTCGCAAGGGAAAATAGTAAAAGCTTGCTCAGGTTTTGCTGTAGCTTTTCACCAGAAACCTTTGCGCACATGTGACGTTGGACATTGACAGAGCGCTCTGTGGATGCTGGCCAAAAAGCTTTTTTTTTAGATTTTACTGATTACGTAAATAAAGGCGAAGCAGCATTACAATTTACCAAACTGTTATAAACAATTTCGCTACAACGCACACGCACACGCGCACACACATACACATACATGCAGTGTGAGCTTTAGTTGGCAGCTGCCGAACAGGCTTTGAGCGCAAAACCGAAGCCAGCATTGACGACCCGCTTTCGTGTGATGTTTGTGTATGTGTGAGTGTGTAATTTGAGCCTTGTACACACGAAATGGGGCGAGCAGAAGCATGACAACAACAAGAGTTGCTAACGAGGCTGCCTGCTGCTGTTGCCGCTGCTGTTGGCGACCCACACACACGCACACACACACACACACACTCACACACCC